>JANHGC010007957.1:654630-679658 GCA_027560395.1 Boaedon fuliginosus
TGTTTATGTCTGGGACTCTGGAGCTCCACCCCTTCGCTTTTAGACTTGCCTGAGGAAGGGGCGGAGCCCTACTCTGATGTCACGGGGCCCATCCTCGAGCCCATCCTGGATCCCCCGAGAATGGACCACGGTAAGTGACCAACTATCCAATCTAAACAATAGATTTATTTCATAAATTTCAGGATTATGAGTTCTGATTGAAGTTGGTAATAGTAATTATGAATGCTAATGGAGAAGAAAAACTTATTTAAAGTACATCTGCTTGCTAAAGCAAATCTAGGGCAACATATAAATATAACAATAAGGAAATTAAGTACTTAACTACTCCAGTCTCAAAATCATTAAGTAGCTTTTTTAGAAATTTTGCAAGCGTAACAAATCTGTTTCAAATCAGTATTTTTGCAGTGTGGATGGATTCTTGTGGTATTGGAATGTCCCAACTCGTCTGTATTTAGCTCACTTTATTAGATTGGGTTTTATTGAAAAAGTTCATCATGTGTGCATGGATTCTGTGCATTTAAGTGATATGTACTGATTAACAACCTAGTGGTAGGTTAATAGATATGTAAAGGATTTTGCCGAGGAGAGACAAAGGATGTTTTCTTTCTGGAAACAGCCCAATCAATAAAAGTGTATCCCTTCTTTTTTGTTCCAATTCCTGTTTGTACTGTAAGAAAAGGTCCAATTAATTCTCCCACGACTAGTTTTAGAGAGCTCCTTCCTGAGAGTTTTATCTTTTTACTTATTTCTGAATAAAAGACAGCATGACAAATATATAGGAAACCTGATTATTCAAATTTATTAACATCAAGAATTATGCAATGATGCTGTAGAACTTTATTAACAAATAGAAAACAGACTGTATACAACAGTGACCCCTACAGCACTATGCTATCACAAGGTAAAAATGAATGTTCTCTCCAACATCACCACCCAGGATTGTTGATTTCAATGCAGTTTGGATACATTGGATAATACAGTTAGAGACCTTTCCACCACCTTTATTTTTAGAGCTATGCACCTGGGAGAAGGCTGTAATCTTTCTGCCTTTAGTGCAAGTGTAAGTTAATAAAGAGGAATAATATATAGTACCATTAAATTAATTCCAGTAGTCTTGCCACATTGGTTAATCAAACCATCTTTACATTGTTGAAAATAACAGCATTCTAATGATTTTTAAATGTTTACAGGGTAGCAAGATTTAGACCCAAAACCAGCCTCTAAGAAGTGATTTCCTTACTTGAAAACCCCCCACTCCTTCTCCCCCTCCTATAACCAAGGCACCCCCATTCGGGAGCTGTTTGTGCAGGAAGGCTGCCCTTCCGGAGTTGTGCTCTTTTACCTTGGAAAATACTCTGATACTCTTTGTTGGCCACATTTTCTATGTAACCACACTTCAGGATACTATTGGCACAAAAAGGGCTAAATAAAGGAATGTTATGGTGAGGTCCCCTTTTAGAACTTGACTGTGTGGCAACAACGCCACATTTCCTCCTACATGACAAGCTCTGAGGGCAGTGGGTCTCTCTTTCCATTAGAAAGTTTACATGGAATCTGTTGAAATATATGAGGTCACTGGACACATGTCAATAGGATCAAGCATCTGATCTAGCTGCTAGAGCCCCATTTGACAGACAAGCCTATGGAAAAAAAAAACCTTCAGAAGTAATCATTAGGTTGGCTCCAACTCTGTGGAAATGAATATTCTACAAAGGACTGAAGAGGGAGTTGGAGGATCCCAGAGCTATGAGCCAGGTGCTAATATTAACCTGGGAGTGCCCGAAAATGGGCAGCGCCACTATGTTGAGACAACATAAAGGGAGGGAGGGAGAAAGCAAAGGAAAATTCAAACCCCACCACCTCTATTCTCCTATTTGCCTGAGCAAAACATTAAGACTTGCAAAAGAATTTTTTAAAAAAGAAAAGATATAAAAGGCTAGTTAACTATTTTACATATATAAAAAATTCTGTCCCTTCCACCTAGTGACCCTCACCATGAAATGTTATTGGGTGGTGGAGGGAGGAGAAGGAGGAGGAAAAGGAGTGTAGGTATTAACGTAAATCCATCTGGTGTTTGGAAATGTTAGAAAATGGTCCCATTTTTAGCATGGTGGCAATGTACCTAAATACTGTGGTCAAAACTGGTTGGTCATGGGGAGGCTGTTGCCGCAACAGCAGCATCTGCACAGAAGGACTAACAAATGGGCGGCTGGCTGGGAAGAACCCGTCTCTGCACTTAAACATTCCTGCTGCAACTTGTTGAAAGCATTAGTTACGTTGCATAGTGATCAAAGCTGCCAAGATACTCCAGAGCAGCCCGATAACAGAGCTGATACTGGTCCTGGAAAAAGGAGAAAAATAAAAATCAGTGCCAAGTTGTAAAGGTAGCTATCAACTGTTCTATTACATCATAGTTCAGAAATTAAGAATAGGAGGTCTTACACTGCACTTCATATTATAGGCTTTGCTCTGCACTTCAACTTGATACAATTGTGTCCCTTTCTAGACTGGGAGGCCTTGCTCACAGTCACCCATGCCTTGGTCACCTTCCATTCGGATTACTGCAATGTGCTTGAAGACCATCCAGAAGCTGCAGCTAGTCCAGAATGAAGTGCAATTTTGGTATCCATTAACACCATACTGTGTGAGCTACACAGATTTCCAATTGCTTTCTGGGTACAAGTCAACATGCTGTTTATCACCTTTAAAGCCCTACATATATGGCACAGGTGGAACTCTCTCTCCCTAAGGGTACTTGTCCATCGTATTAGATTAGGAATGGTGGATTGCATCCAACCCATTGAAAAGGAAAGCATGGAATAAGGTGTGTAGATCAGATGCAAAACTGTCTTACAAAAACAGTTTAGTCTTTCTGGACTAAATACTGGATTCTCTTGCTGTTGTCCTGTAAAGAGGCAAAGCACTTGACTGGTTTCTGGGGCTCCAGCTGTCCTTTAGGTCTGGCAGGCTGATTGGATATCATTAAACTATTCACAATGCAATGGTATTCACGTTGCCTTTCAGGATGAACTTACAGAAGGCTGGTTGATCCCTTGTAAATATCTGCTGGAGATTTTTTTAAAATTCTGTTTATATTTCTTGGCCCAGCTTTTTCAGGTTATGAAGTCAGTTTGGGATTTGTGAATGCTTCAAGAAGGACTTGGAAAGAATGTTCTGCTATTTATTAAAGTACCCCTTTTTAAGAACAAGATTAAGAAAAAGATGGTGATTCTTTGAGATGAATCTCTTACAACAGCAGCATCTTTTTCCAGTCTTGTGCAGAATATGAAGAAACACTTTGAAGCATGCACTATCTGATAACATTCCTACATCATGTGATCCCTGAAAACTTTGGGTATTTTATTTATTTAAATTTAAATCCAACTCTAGTGGACTTTGGGTGACATATTGCCCTCTATTACATAATTGTAGTTTTAGAATAATAGGAACTTGACTGAAAAATAACTACATTATTCGACTTTGAAATTAGTAAAATCAAATTATATATTTGTCCTATTTTCCAGTGTATTATTCAAAGACCAGTTGGCAGGTCTTCAGCTAGAAAAAGGTGGGGACTATTTCTCTTTCTTGTAATAGTTCACCTAGTGCTCCAAGAACTTTCTTCTATACAGTACTTGAATAATTGGCCAAACCAACTGTTTTCTCTTGTTGTGCCTCTACAAATGTTTTATTGAAACACTTTTTTAAACTAACCTTAGTATCTATATTCTAAATTTCATGTTCCATATAACACTATATATCATTATGGAAACAAAAACAAGGCGGATAGCCATCAATTAGCAGGTAAGTAGACGCGGTGGCTCAGTGGGTAAGACGCTGAGCTTGTTGATCAGAAAGGTCGGCAGTTTGAATCCCTAGTGCCGTGTAATGGAGTGAGCTCCTGTTACTTGTCCCGGCTTCTGCCAATTTAGCAATTTGAAAGCTTGAAAAAATGCAAGTAGAAAAATAGGGAGCACCTTTGGTAACATGCACCTTCGGCATATAATCATGCTGGCCACATGACCTCAGAGATGTCTTCAGACAGCTGGCTCTTTGGCTTTGAAATGGAGATGATCACTGCCCTCTAGAGTTGGGAACTGACTAGCATGTATATGCGAGGGGAACCTTTACCTTTACTTTAGACTATCCTAGTTTCAGAATTGGCTTTCTCGTATTGGAAGGTAGAGCTTCACTCCACTTTCATCTAATGAATGTTTCATCCACTTCCATTTTAAAGCAAGAAATAGCATGGCAATGGCTTTACCTCTGTCTGCACCATGGCTGGTCGCTGTGTTCTCAGGGTCTTCACTGTCTGGAACATGTCAACTACACCTTCATAGCGCATACGCTCCAGTACTATACTCAATGTGATGAACACCCCTGTGCGTCCGACTCCCGCACTATGTACAAGGAAAAGAGTACAATATAAAATTTCAGCTTGGATTGCATCCAAGGGATTGACATCTCAGAAGCTCACAACTTCACATAAAACCTCCTGCATCCTAAACAGCCTCAGTTCAAATGTCATGCTAGACTTTTATGCTTAAAACCAATTGGCTTTTCTTCATTCTTAAAATGCTATGTATAGAACAGTGACATCAGAAGCTCTCTAGCTTTCCTTATTTACCTCGCCTATCCCTAAATGATCTTTCACAGGTAGCTTAATGCCCAAACTCACCTGCAGTGTACTGTGATGGGCCCATCCTGGCCAAACTGCTCCTTAGTTTTATGTACTTGGCCAATGAAGTCAATAAAGCCTTCACCTGTTTTTGGTACTCCCTGCTCCGGCCAGTCAGTGAACTGGAATTGCCGGATAGTTCTTGATTGCCCATCCTAGTTGCAGAAAAGAAAATAAAGTCACTGCACCCTGCTTTCATCTTACCGTATTGCTTACTAATACCTGGGAAGACTGAGGGGAATAAGTTAAATCTGAGCATATTAGCTACAGTATATTTTATCCCAAAATGTCACTGGCTATTAGGACAATAACACAATGCCTGATAATAAATGCCCTTCTGTACCAGGGAACTGCAGTTTTTGATGGAAACAACATTGAGGAATTCAGAATATGGTGTCTAATACTCACCCTAGCATCAGTGACCTTAAACTCACGAAGGATATATTGAGGCATGTTATATTCAGCCATGGGATCCACTACAAAGTACTGGTACCGAGCAGAGCGTTCTGCTGGCCAGTACTGGTGGCATTTTTCCTGAAAAGCAATTAAAAAATAAAAAATTCAAAATTCATTAGTGGCAAACAATATAGTGCTACTTGCATGAAAGTTATTGTATTCAAAAGTGACAATATAAAACTTTTTAAAAAATAAATAGCTCCTCCCTTCCGGCTAGAAATGACTGAGTTTCACCTTAAATACCTCTCCCCACCCAACACTTTCCAATAAGCAATCAGGTTGTACTCATTTATCTTCCCAGTTCAATGTTTGATAGACTTTATTGCTTCAACTGAACCTTCTCATTGTGTGGTCCTCAGTAGGGTGTTTTCAGGCGTTAAAACTTTCCATCAATGAATTGACATTGAGAAAAATCACATTTTACATTTAAAAATTCAGATGCCTCAGATATTAATGCATCATCATTGACCACAAAATTCAATGAATGAGAAGTACAATGAACAAAATAAATTGAAGGTTCAACTCTCAAATCTATCTCCCTCCTCTGTTATTTCTATTTATGTTGGCACCAGTATTGTCTTAAACTCTCACATTCTCTATTGCAATACTCTATTTTTCTATATTTTTAAGAAACATGATTGTCATACCCACTTGCTCAAATAAATTCTAAAAAAAATGTTAAGACTAATAGTCTTTATTTGCAGGGTTCATGAGTTTCTGTTGTTGTTACAAAAATACCACTGAAGTCATTTCTTCTATATGGTTGGTGTCAAGTGTGCTATCTGGCAAACCAGCAATATTTTCTTGACTTTAGATCTGCCACAATATTCTGTTTGACTTTTCCTGCCAGTAGCTGTATGACCTCATTTAGAATTGTTTTCCAAGACAGTGCTATGTATAGATTCCTTTGGTTGTGACTCTTCTTAGATACTCCTAATCCACAGCATCAAATTCAACTGTCATGTCTACAGTTTTAAGGAACTTTCCAGTTTTTGGCACACATAGCTGAACTGAAGAAACACTCAAAAGCTAGAGTTGGCCAACATTCATTCAATAATGGTAAGCCTTTTCAGAATGTTTTGGCAGGAATGAGACTGATTCAGTCTTCTCTTGATGCTGTTAATCTGTGGTGGCCTTTAATCTTGGTCAAGCTCTTCCCACTTATGGGACATTAATGATTTGATGCCTTGACATGTGGCATGGCAGTTTTCTGCAGTCCTTTATTCCTCTAGGACAGAGTGTTGCTTGTACTTTAGAAGAGTTTACCATAAAAGCAACATGCGAGCCATGGTTTTTCCACTTTGTAATCCCTGGGTGATTTCGTGCCAATAATGTGTTAGATGAAAAACTTCTGAATTCATTGTGGTTAGGAGGAGCTTATTGTGATCTATGTAGAACAAGGAAGTTCTCCAAACCACTGAATCAACAGTCCTGGGTCATACAAACTTAGAGAATTGAAGCAGTGTTAAAAAGCAACTTAGCCACATTTTTCTCTGATCAATATTTTTTTCAGTAAAGGGCATGGCTATATCCATTTGAGATGGAGACACTGACAGAGTAGTAGCTGCTAAGTTAAGAGTATCCAGACTAAGTAGAAGATCAGTTATTGCCTCACTTCGCTGTGTATCTGAGAAGAACTCCTTTCATCTTAAATACATAAATTGCTTTTCTGAATGTTGCTCCAAAGGGTTATTATCTTTCAGTTATGATATAGGTTATAGCCACTTTTCTCTGCCAGTTTTGGAGGCTCTCAATACTCAATTTAATGAGACAAATAGAGTGATAGCAGAAGCTCACAAGAAAATATACCACCATCCTAAGGGACTAAGTGGCTCCTAGTATTATTTTGTCTTTTGTTTGTGATCAAGTTGACTGCCTGTTTTCTTCAAGTGGATTTAGAGAAGTAGGAGTTCCACAAGAGTATCCCTCACAAAACGGAGTTAAATCAATCCAGGCTCTTGGAGAAAGTGTTAGATAAGTACTATAGGCTTTTCCCCACCTCCTCTTTCTCCAGCAGCTCCTAATGCTTACTACTATTTCCACTCACCACCTTCTCCTCCTATCTACTAGTTTATGTTCCTTTAGTAACTATGCATCAACAATAGACACAATTTTATTTACTTGGTTAGTTTTATTTATTTTACACAATAGTAAGGTCTCCCTTCTCCAGGATGTAGTACTTGAGGCAATTTCCACCAGGTGAGGCCAGCCCTGACAAATGCTGGCTGAGAGGTTGCTTTCTCAGATGATTTCAGAGGACAGATCTTCATGGCTGTGAACCCAGAAGAATCTATTAGCCATGAAGGCTTTGTGTCACATTCTCTACCTTTTATTGATTCACTTGTCTTCAGTTCTAATGAGGGAAAGCATGTTCAGCCAAATTACTTGTCCATAAATCTAACAGGACTGCAATGCAGGGTATGTGCAGGTCCCATTTATTAGGGATTTATATTTGGTGGGACTACGAAAAAGGGCCTTCTCAGTGATGGCTCCTTTCTTATGGAACATAATTCCAATAGAAGTATGATTGGCTCTCATTTTGTTGCTTTTTTCAAAAGGCATCTGAAGATGTGCTTTTATCACATCAGGCCTGGGACCCTGAATGGAGATGGAGCCGATCAACTGGTTTATTTGTGTTCCTGCAGCCATGGAGGAAAACTTGGTTTATAACCAAAGCTTGGTTTATAAACCAAATAAACTTGGTTTATAGTTTTATATTGCAGAGTTTTAATGTTGCAAGCCACCCAGAGTCCCCTGTGTGTAAGTTGGGAAGCCATATAAATTTGTTAAATAAATAATAATAAATAAATCCGGAATCTCTTTATGGAAGATCAGGGTTTGCAGTACAAATCTCCCCATAGAACATAGGATGCTTACTAACCCGCCCCATTTCTCGCAGTTTTGTCAGCATCACCACAATGGTGGAGTTGTGTTCCCACAGCATTCGCCAGAAATCCTCTGTAGTCTCAGCCAGCGGTCCCTGTGTGGCAATGTAAGCCTTTTGTTGTCTGCAAGATATCAAAGAGTTCAGATTAGTGACCAACTCTGGCACTTCTGGCATGGAAAGGAGACTATAACGTACATCTAAGTCATTGGACAGTCTCTGACAGTTTGTTAAACATTTTAGGGCTTATGTTGTAATTATTTTCATTTATTTCTTCAAAATGGCAAGAAACTTGTAACTATTTGGTGAAATCATGCTGCCAAAATTTCAGTCGTGTAGTTGGAGATCTAACATCACAAAATCTAGATTCAGAAAAACTAGAAATCATGGGACATCTGCATGCATAGGGAATTCCCTGTTAAAGTATCCCAAAATCTAAGTGTTGTGAATTTATTTTATTTATTTTATTTGAATTTGTAGGCTGCCTAATCCCGCAGGGGTCAGGGATAAAGGTCTAGATTCCATTGTGACATTAAGAAAGAATGCAAATCCATCCAAATCTATAACTGAGGCTGTGATACCTTTATTTTACCACTATGGGGCACTACAGATCCTTGTATATAACCTTAGGCGCCTCACTCATTTAATCTCTCCAGTGGTGCTAAAAATTAATGAATCTGGTATAGGACAGCTGTAATGATCTGGGACAGAGATGCAAGCTGCTCCACAGTGGATTTATAAGACACCATAAACAGTGAGAGCACAATGAGGGTGAGGGGAGGAGAAACAAATAAAAATGCAGCTTCAGTAGCACCTTGGGCCAGTTGATCCCTTTCGATAAGGCGGAGAATGATTGCTCACTTCAAATAGAAGGATGAGAAGAGATAAATGAGAGCCCTCAGGGACAGTTTAGGTAAGACATGAAATGCTATCTCCCTCCAGTTTGGCAGGCACTCAATAGTCCTTTCTCAATAGTAGCCTTCCAGTTTTAGCACTACATACATGAAAGTGTATCACACCACTGCTTTATTGGTGAGAGGGGTGCATATAAATTTAATAAATAAAAATAAGGTGGCATCTCATAGGGTTAATGGCAGGATATGAAGCTGAGTCATCACCAGTAACTCTTCTACTTTTCTAACTTCAGCACACCTCAGAGGTCTGCTGAAGCTCTACTGGGGAGCAAACTTCTTTTATATTCCTAGTTCTCTGTCCACCATGTCTTTTTTAAAGTCAACCTTCATATAGCCAATTCATTTCTGCTTTTGCAGCCCATAAGAAATCGGAAGGGGCGGGGGAGGGAGATAATAAAATAAAGGTCAGCGCTTCTCCTCACGCAGAAATGATTATCCCATGAAATATCTCTGAATCCACAAGTGTAGCTAAACTGCTCTGCAGCCTGATTTTTTCCTTGGGCCACATGTTCTGCATCAAACCTTTAAAGTGATAGGAAGGGGCTCATTTGCTTGTATTGCAGTGCTGGAAGGAGATCTGACAAGTCAGATGTGTTGAAGAATGAATTATATAGTAAGCTGCCTACAGTGTGTTGACTGCAGGAAAACTAGAATGCTGAAACCAGTATTTCTCAGTTAACTAGATAATAAAGCTTGAAAGGACAAGGTAGGAAAAGCAAAACCACTAAGAAAAAGTAGTTTAATATTATGTGCCATGAATCTGACTGATTATGCATGCTCAGCATTGCTTGACAAGAAGAGTCCAAATTAAAGAAGCAAGAGTGAACATCACAAAAGAGATCCAGACTTTGAACAGGGTGGAATACTTTACCTGTAACCATCTACAAAGCTAGCATTGATATAATCTGAGCCTTCAACACCCCGGATTGGCTGCAGGCAAACCCGTGTCAGCTCATAGGGCATGATATTCACTAGGCGGTTTTTGAATTTGTTGCATGGAAGATTGGCACTGATGAATCGTGAGGTATGTGCTTTGGAATTGGCAAGGAGCTGTAAAGAGAAGTGACAAATTGGCAGGAGAAATCGGATGCAATACTCCAGGAGCAACAGGTCTCTCAACATCAGGTACAATTTTTCACATTTAATACAGAAAAAGAGATTAGCTGAAGAGATGATAGAACTTGTTTAGGTAAGAATCACTAGCATGAATTCCATCAGGGAGAATATTCTTGCTCATATTGGAAAGCTAAGAATTTGTTGCTGAGCCACTGTACCATTAAGACTGGAAAGCACAACCGTCGCATTCCTACTTTATATTTTTTAGATGATAAGCATCTCAACACATCTTGCTCATGTAAAAATTCATGAAAACAGGCCCAAATTTAATCTACATACATATCAGCACTGCACAATATTGTTATTTGGCAATATGGTCTGATACTGATTGTGCAATGCCCTCCAAACAGCCTAAAGCCTCCAATCCATTATTTTCACAGGTTTCCCAATCCTTACATTAAACAAGTATAGGAAGATCTATGAATATCCACATGCCTGGCTGCTCCTGCTCTTAGTTCTGTGGAAGTTTATTTGCCAGAAAACTACTCATGTGCTCCATCACAAAGGAAATGCCTGGAAAGCAGGGAAGAGAAATTCTTTTGCTTTTTATCTAATGCAAAGTCAAACAGATTTTGGATTAGATTTTAGAAGCATTCTCCTCCATCCTTCTCTTAAGGTCCTTGAGCCTAAGACCAAGTCACTTTTAAAGTTAGGGGTGGTATTTGTATCTCTGGCAGTTGTTGAAATCTACTGTCAAGTCCCTGGTTTTATATTCCTGCTCTTATCACTGCTAACTGCTAATAGCAGGAGTCTCTTAGAAATGGTTGATTAACATCAAAATCAATACTTATAATAGAAAGGGAAATGGTAAAAAATGAGTATTGGTGGCTTTCTTGCCTTAGCAGTCTTTGTACTTGCTCTCTCCTTTTCTGCTCTCTGGGAATGGTAGTAATGGAAGAAAGAAGAAGCTTTGCTGAATCTTGCACCTGTCTCCTATCTCTCATTAAAGCAGAATCAGACACCCAACTGTGCTGATGGTGCTTGCTTCTGCTACTCTTTCATAGGACTAGTATTTTTAGGAAAAAAGAACAGCTGCTGTTATCCATTATCCATTCAGTCCTTCCTCTGGCTATAGAAAGGATTAAGCCCAGAAACAGGTGAGAATAAATGCAGGTACGGTGAGGAGAATCAAGTTAGTAATGTTCACAATTCAGCACTGGTTTTGTCTTCTGCTGCTTACACAATAAGTAATTCTGTTGACTTTAAAACCACAGGGGCCCATGGTCCACCAGGGTTTTGACCCCAGCAGCTGGCATGGGGTCCACCCCATTGCAGGCTTCATTAGATGGTCTTATAGTCTTTTCTGGGCAAATACACATATTAAGAGAATTAACAGAGCTATTAGCCAGAATCAGAGCTGTAATAAATACTGATATGAAACTACTACAGATGCAATAAATGGTGACAAGCACTAACTGACACTTGTGACCATGAAGCCAAAAGGCATTGGAACTGCTTGGTTTCTCCAGGGCTTAAAGTAAAAAGTATATCCAGCTAAGCTTTTCTTAGTGACATCATGAACACCCCAATTTCCACTGGGTTCTGGATATAGCTCCAGCTGCTAGTGATGCTGAGAACTTCATTTAAATCTGCCTTCCTATATACTTTTCTAGAAGCTTATCCATACAGGACGGATATGTTGAAGTACAGGACAGGTATGTTTGGATGGACAATGTTAGGAATGGATAAGTTACCTAACTAACTGGTTCAGGAAAATATCAGCCAAGGTACTGTAGTTGGTTACATTGTATTCTGTATTGCTTTAAGGCCATGTAGTTTGTTGCAAACCACTGTTAGCTAATAACACAGGATGATAATTGTTGTGTTGCCTGATTGGCTTACTCTGATGGCTATGTTGCTAATAAGAATGATCCAGTAAATCACTTAGGTTTGTTGGGTTGGTGGTTGTGGTTTGTTATTGATTGGAGTTTTACTACTGTTCGCTACCCTGTTGGACTGATGTGTGTATTGACCTTGGACTGGTAAGAAGACTGTGTTTATCTCAATTTCCTTGAAACTATGTTTGCTGATTCTACTCAACTAATTACATTTTGACTCGGACTGTAATATCAGACTTGTTCTTGTTTGTGTAAAGTTGAACATCTTCACAATACAGTTTATCTGTTACTTACTGGCTTGCTGCATGATTATTGCTTCCTTGCTCTTTGCCCTTGCAAGATGAGGGTTTCCAACTCTAACACACACTATTCTGCATCCAAGTGTATTTTAACACTCTACAAGTGTAGAAATATACCAAAGGACCAGTATCCTTAGAAAACTATCTTCCTTCAATCCAGGAAGTAATTGTCAGTGAGAAATGACAAACAGGCATCTTATCCAATCCTATAGTTGCTCTGTAGATTTTACATGCACAGGCACACATTGCAAATAATCTGTTACTCACCTTAAACTCCAGTTCCATTGCTGTGACACTCTCACCTGGAGGTACCTGACTCAGTTTCTGGATGTGGGCAAAGAGATTGCGGGCAGGCACCTCGGTATTTCCACAAGTGGCTGCTTCTAGCAAGGCTTCGTGGATGAAGATATATTGATCCTCAGTCTGCACCATATAGTTTCTTTGTGAGCGCATGCATGTCACATGCCCATAGATGTCCACTGTCTTTTCATGCTTCATCCTCTCAAGCATGGCATCAATTACAATGAAGCAGCCTGTTCTGCCTACACCAGCACTGTAAAAGCAAGGCATAAAGCATGAAATTGGGCTCTGCACAGTGGCAAAGCTCTAGATATTCTGAATCTTTTCCTAGTATGATGCAAGAATAGCTAATTTTCAAGGTCACCTTTATATTTTAGGCATTATTGGAAGTTCTTATAGGAAACAGATTAAACTTTGGAAATAAAATATAGGATGCTGAACTTCTGAGCAATTCTATGTCCTATCTTACATAAGCATCTCTTACTGTGGAAGGCCAATGTAACCTAATCTTACTTAGTGATGGCAGTCCTTATGGGTCAAACAACTGAAAACCCATCAACAACCAACAGATATGGTATCTGACGGGAAAGAAGTCTGCAGCAGGACATTTCCTTGCAGCTGCCCACGTGCAATTCTTTACAGGATTTTAATAGGGAGAGCGTATCCGTTAATTATACATGACTCCCATCTGAACCAGAGCATGAAGAGAGACATTAAATACCATTTCTAAGGAGTTTGTGAAAGCTGCAATGATGAAGAGGTTTGTTCAGTAATAGTTCCCACTCAGCTGCAAGAGATAAATCACTGGCTGGATAAGATGCCAATTCCTAGTGAACTAAAGTTTATGGCCGAAGCACTTTTTTTAGCTCCAAACTGCACCATAATAATTTATCACTATGCATGCAAATAATGTGTACGGTATCTGTATACTTAGATAATACCTGCAGTTTTGTGCTTTTATGTACATGCAAAGCGATGCCAATATGTTTTTCTGTTGTCATGATCATTTTACCACCATGTACATGTCCGCTTTTGGGATATTGTTTTAGTGAGATTTTTATTTGTTTTCATGTTTCAATTTTAAATGACAAATAGAAGAAACACAGTAATAGTAATAACGGCATGTTTTGTGAAGATTCACATGTGCACAAGTTCAGTGAGATGGTCTAGTTGTGCTAATGGATGCATATGCAGAATTTCATTCCAAAGTTCCAATATTAATGGTTAATTGTTTCTAATAATGTGGTTTTTTTAAAAAAAGAAAACATTGGGTTAAGAACTTTTGACTATAAAATGTTGTATATATTACCAGAGGGATTATAATGCCAATACTATTGTTGCTAGAGCAGTAGGTTGCCTATAAATCCCCAAATATGCAGCATTGCCAAAAAACAGAGATTTATAGTCCCATCCCCCCTCATATTATCTGACAGTTCACCATCACAGATTTACATGTATAGGAATCAGCCTTACCTGCAATGTACAACCACTGGGCCAGCATCTGAAGGATTGCATGCTTTTACTCGTCTTAAGAATGCTAAAATAGGAGTAGGATATTCTGGCACACCATGGTCAGGCCACGCCATAAACTGAAACTGTCGCAGTTCCCGTTTTTCACTGGAGCCGTTCTGCAGATAAAGCCGAAATACTTTAACTGGAATTAATGGGCAGCAGATGAATTCCTTGATTTGGTACTCATGTACCATAGAGTACTAAGGTCTTTTCAACATGCAAGATGATTGTACATCTTCTCTTGCTACATGCTTATTTTCTGTATCATTTAGTTCTATCTTAAAAAAATATTCTTATATATCCTTGCTGTGATTTGTTATTCAGTGAATTTTCTTGTGTCTGTAATATGAATACTTATGCAATTCTGAAGACCATATGTACAGACAGTAAGGAAGATGACCTTAACAGAGATGTGCAGGAATTGTTACTAAGACAAAAGCGGCTGAAACATTTTTGAAGTCAAGATCACAGATATAACATTTAGAAGTAGCTCAGGCACCTGACTCTCTAATTCACTGAAGCATAAATAGGACAAAGTATAGCATTATCAGATTTATCAGATTCTGTTATTATAGCCAATCTCATTAAAAATAGTTTTAGCCTTCCAATTCAGTTGATTTCCTGGTCTACCTAGTAGGACTGACAGTATCTGAGGAACTACTTTTAAATATTTAAAACAATATTCCTCAGGCTATTTACGTATTTAATTACTGATAGTCCTCGCTTACCGATCGATGTTACAGTGACCATTTTCAGTTACTACTATGCTGAAAAAAGAAATTTATGACCAGTCTTTAAACTTCTGACTGGTGAAGCATAGCCACAATTTCTTAATTATAAGTCGGATGTTCAGCAACTGGCATATTTATCATTGTCATAGCAATCTGTGGTCACACAATCACCATTTGAGACCTTCAAGCCAGTTTCCAACATGCAAAGTCAAGGGGGTAGCTGGCAGGAAGTAGCAGTCACATGGTATGCATAACCACAACGAGCAACTGGAATTGATCTAACTTGAGCATGGTCATGTGATGTTTCACTTTATGGTCGTATCATTTAGTGATGGAGTTGCTGGTCTCAATTTCAGTGGGTAAGAGATCTGTACAATATATGTTAACATACTTGGCTTGCACTGCAGACTTGAAATTCATGAAGAGCCACTAAAACTCTTTACAGTCATATGATGCGCGTATTTACAAAGACACACAGTTTGTACAAGATGTTGGGCTGTCCAGTTCCATTCTCTTTTCAAACTGATTGGACACAAAAATGATGAATATGTTTTTGGGAAGTAAGGACGACTACACTGTCTATGGGGCTGGGGTTTCTATTTATCAGTCTTTTTATTAATGAGTTCTTATTATATGTCATGGGCCATTTTATTTATTTTATTTCACGATGCTATAATTGATTGTAGCATGTTGTTTTAAATCTATAGTGCACTTAGTTATAAATATATAATTCCTTCTCCTCTTTCTTAAAAATCCATCCATTATAACTCATTCCCCCACTTTTTCCAGTACCTTGTACAGGGCAAATGTTCGGACTGTATAAGTTGCAAGTTCAACCGTATCCAGCAAAGTCACTTGGATTAATCCATAGGTCTCTGTACCACGCCCTGGCCAGTACTGATCACATTTCACCTGCAATAAAAAAACCCAAATTAATGGATAATCCCTGGAATGTAGCTTTCACTGGGGTCCATAACATACATAAGATATTTTTCTCCTGTTGTAATTCTCAAATTTTACCTGTATCTACTAGAATTTATTGATTGACAGAAGAGGACATATTTGGGAATAAAATACAGAAACACAAAACACCCAGATTGCATTTGACCAAGACATACAGAGAAATTGAATACTTTTTGTCGTATCTTACATCTCATTTTATGAGACCAATATGGCTAAATGACCAGGCAGGGAGCAAAGAAAGATATTTGATGTTCAGAGGCAGGGCTAAGAAGCAAGGATGCTAATAGCTATAAAAGAAAGAAACTGAGAGAAATGGTCAATTCAAAAGCAATTTCTTTCCATATAATTTTCTGTCCTTTCCCTGCTCTTTGGAAAGATTGGTATCTGTAGACAAGCATACTCATTTATCCTCTTCTCAGGGTGAATATGGGAAGCCCGTCTCCAACCTGTAATGCTTGGGATTCTGCTCAGGTTCCTAGCATAAGGTCACCAGCCTTATTTTTCCTAGGTATCAGTTGTGTGAGAGGAAGGGTAGTGCTTTGCATGGGCTGGACACTGCAGGCTCATAACAGAGCCCCACAAAAAGAGAGCTTGACCAAGGGAAACTTAAGAAGGTGAGCAAGAACAACAAGCTCAGGAGTGGAATGGGTTTCCTCCCTTTGCTCCTAGCTCAGTGCATGTCTGGTTTATGTGAACACAGGGAGAAGTTACTTCAAGGCTACTCTTGGCTGAGGTCATTAGTCTCCTTAGTTGTGAAGGGCCAAAGATAGGAAACTAATCAGGCTGTAGTGCTCATTTTACTCTGTTTTTCATTCATACTTCCACACCTCCAATTACTGATAGTCAAAGCTGGAACTAGCAGCAAAGACTAAGCTGGAACTAGCAGCATGCTGTTTGCTCGTAACACAACTATGGATTTGCCTGTCTATATCCTGTCTTTTCTAATGAGAAGAACTAGCAGCAGTAGGCTCTTGTATGCACAACCCATTCCAGGTCAGGTGGAAGTAGCAAAATATGGACTATATTTCTCCATGTTCAACTGTCATATTTCAAAACATGCATGCTAAAATTTTCCCAAGCATATCTTGGCCTCTTTCTATTCTTTTACATCTCTCTCTGTCTTGTCCATTTACACAATGAATCAATATTTGATTAAAACAGGATAACATACTCTGCCCAAGAAACAGTAAATGTAATTATATAGGAAGTATGAAGAAAGGTAACAATAGACTAATTGGAAATCAATGGTGTTCTGCTTTTTAATAGTCAACATTTTTAAAGAGTGAGCCTTGTAATCATTCCTGGCTGAAAAATGAAAGGGCATCCTAGAACTTAGAACACTTGGAACACAAACGAAGTGCGCTTTTTCTGTGGTTATCTGGAATTCTGTGTTCAGCCTGGATGGTGAAGAGCTTTTTACATATATAATGATATAACATAGGAAGGCAAAAGTTGGGCTAGCAATAATTTGAGCAAAGGTCTTCTTTTCCACTCTTTCTCCAGGGAAATGGTATTACTGTGTATATACAAGCATAAAACAAACTTTGAAGTAATCTATCCCAGGGTTTAATAGAGAGCCCTAACTGGTAATTGAAAATTATTTATTCATGAACAGATAAGAGTCACTCACATTTTCTGCCAAATTTGCCCATAATGTTTATGCCCCATTTTCAAGCTCTGTAAATTTTATGCTGAAGCTGATGCAGGATGGCACTAAACCAGATAAGAGAGCCTTTCTTCTGGCACTGCTCACTTCTCATTAATGTCAGGAACGCTCACAACCTGGAAACTCATTTACAGCTGGCAGCCCAGTTGTCCCTCAGTTGCTGGGAGAATAAGGAGGCTTCCATACAGAGTTTTAACAATGGGAGAAGAGTTAGTTTGATGCATAACTTTACCTAGACTCATTCTAAAGCTTGCAGTCTGCAAATCATGGAAAATCTCTTATTTGGACTTGTGTATTTATTAAATTATATAGAAACTGGACAGAGAGGGATAAACGATATCCTGGATTAATTGTGCATTTAAAGAGCCTTAGAGATGGCATATACTGCTGATTTGGTTGCATTACATGTAGAAAGTGATCGGCTCTTTGAAGCTCTTTTATGTAGTATACATGATAACTAAAAATGATGCACCTATCACCATGCTAGGATTTTCAAGTCATGAATACCAAGCAATTGAGAGATCTTTTCCCAAGATCTCTATTTTACAAGGTTTGGAAAATATTTGAAGCACTGAACTCCAAAAATCCTAGATGTCAAATGTTTAAGGCTGAGAAAGTGACTGCACCTGTTAGCATTTGTCTGAAACAGTTTTCAAAACTCCTGGACTGGGAAGAAGCCCTCATGCTTGGAGATAAGGGGTCAAGCTTGAATGAGCACTGGAAAGAAGCTCAGAAGGTGTTTAAATGTGCATCCTATCGTTAGAAAGCTCCCAGGGGCAGGGATGAGGCTTTTAGTTCATGCTTTACTTCTACCACTTCAATGCCTCTTTGACTGATTCCATTCTAAGGCTATTATGATTCTTCAGAGACAGGGTCTCCTAGGTGGGAGTTTCTGTTCTATAGGAACTGTACTGTATCTGGAACTGCTAGCAAAGGCAAGGAGGCCTCTAATGAGCACTAGTGTGAACTCCATTAAGTGCAGAGGAACATATGGGTAAGCACTCTCCCCCCCACTATACTTGGCTGAGTGGGTGGGCAGGCTAACTTGGTGGAGTATGTCACCTCAAGGGTGCTACTGCATCCTCCATCTCCTAGGAAGTAATTAGGAGAGCGAAGGATGGGAAATGTGCTACCAGAAGATAATGCACATTTCAACAGCAGCAAGGCAGGAAGCAGAGAGAGGTGCCCAAAGGGCCTTACAAAACATGTTATCTTGGAGAAACACACTCTGTGGGGCATCCTCTGACAGCTGGGCAGCCCCAAATCAAAACTGGCTGGACTTTGGATATTCATGTATTCTGACACACCAAAAGAGGGGAGCAGACTATTTCTCTTTTAACTCATCTGCAAACATTATTCTAAACACAAAGCCCTTTTCTAAACTAATAAAGCCTAATTAATAAAGTGCAAGCAAATAATATGGCTACTGCTTAAATGCAATTATCAGCAGCAGCAACTGAAGTGCTTAAATTACTGGAGCTTGTGGGGCATTTACTTCATACTCAAACTGTTTAAGGCACAAAACTATCAGCATTTTGATATGTTTAAAGCACAACCAGATGTCCCATCAAGAAACAGGGTCTTTTTTTTTATGTTTGTAATCTATTTCTTGCCACTGTTTTGCTAGAATAGGCTTATTACAATGCTTCCTCTCTTCCCACCCCTTTCATCTTCACCATACACAAGGTAGTGTTCTGGATGACTGCATATCATTCTGCTTGCCCCACCTTAAAAAAAGCAAAGGATTCCACTGCAGAACATGCACAAAAGATGAGAAGAAAAACAACATCATAAATAGACTATCTTTAGTTGAATAAAGGTTAAAAAATAGGGGGTATTTAGCTTGGAACAAAAGATTACTGACGAGGGAGAGATTTATGAGATTGTGAGTGACAGACAAGGAACGATTAGAAAAAAAAACACACAAAAAGCTTGAAGTCACCTATTAAAAGATGAAAGTTATGCATTTATATACTTAAGTCAATTTAAAACATTTTTTCAAAAATGTATAGCTAACTTATTAGAACACCCACATTAGAATTTTATGATGCAACATGTACTAATTTTTTTTAAAATTAGGGTATATTAACACACAAAGGAACTGAACAATAAATGGACACTAGTCATGATACCCCAAAATATATTATTTTGAGCAGTGTTTGCTATTCATCAGGACAAACACTTTTTCAACCTGAGTTAGAAATATAGGCTCTTTCCAATGTACTCTTTGCAGTTCTATAGTATTTTTGTGACACAAAGTGACATTCTCCTTTCAGTATTAATTCAGCAAAGCTTAGGATATATGGTTGCATGCATTGCTCGCCCTCCACATATATCTCCCGCGTTTATTTAGCTGTTCCCTGAATATTCCCTATCTCTATTGCCTTACTCAAATGTATTTGACTAAAGAAATGAGTGCACCACAATCCTGTGGTTGGCATGGAAACGTAATGTATTCTGTGCTCATTACAAGAGATGCTATCTTCTGAAGAACTCTCTGCCCAGGATTTCCAATTGAGCTCCATGTTTTGCAAGGATATTCTGAAACATAGGCGTCTTCCATTCAGAGGCCTTAAGGCAAATAAATCCTTTTTACACATTCAAACTGTGCACGGAAGTCAGAATTTAATATGGCTATAATTTTTGGGTGCCAGACACAGTGGAAGTCATCTGCAGAATGGCTTATATATGGAGAATGCTCCTCTCTATCACACAGTTCCATATATAGATAATATATAACTGTTACGCACAACCGTACTCTGATGATATGCTTCCTAGTGTATGGGGTTAATTATTTATTTATTATTTATTTATTTATTAATTAAATTTATACCCCGCCTCTCTTCACCCCTTGCGGGGGAACTCGAGGCGGTGCCAAAAGTGTGTGATTTGCTATTTCCTTCCTCTTCTATGAAAGCTTCTGAATATCATAAGGAATGAGATGAACTAAAACCATTAATTCCCCAAATTATTCATGTTGTGATTCTATCACTTATATGGTATTCCATAAACAAGAATCTTACCCTGGCCATTCAGATTATGAATAGCATAACACAGATGACAAATTAATCTCATAAAACTACTTATAAATAATTCTCTAAAGAACTAGATGGAAAAGGAAATTCCATGATGGACATGTTGGTACCATACATTATTCCCCCCTTTTCCCTGCAATGTTGTACAATTGTGGTTTTACCAAAGATTTGTCATTAGAGTCCTAATATATAAAGCTGCTAATATTCTTGGTAGCACTCCATTTCCAGTATCAACATGGACTACAACTCCCTGAAGCTCTTATGGGCAGTGGGAGAGACTAAGTTTGTTCATACCCGAGACTTTTCCTCCAGTCGTGTCATCATGACGATTGTTGCTGTACGTTGCTCCCATACCATTCTCCAGAAGTCACTGAGTGTCTCAGGCAGTGGTCCCTGTGTTGCAATGTAAGCATTCTGTTTGCGGTAGCCGTCAATGTAATTGGCATTGATGTAGTCACTTCCAGGGACCCCTGCATGACAGAAAAAGGGCACGAGTCTTCAGGAATGTGTAAGGAAATTGACAGCCAGAATCCTGACCCATTCAGAGAAAGGATAAAGAGTATAAGGATGCTGGTGCTAACATTTGTTTTTAATTTTATTTGTGGTGTTTTGATTGATTTTAAAGTATACTATCTTACAGGACTCCTATAGGAGTGCAGCGGTTTATAAATACAGTAAATAAGTAAGTAAGTAGCTCTTGACAGAATGCAAATTGATGATAATGGACACTTAAACATTATACAAGAAGGAAATAACGTGGAATAGGACACATATCCTCAATCATTCTGGAGGCAATCATGGCCAAACAAAGATTTATGTCATTATTTTTGTGCCAACAGCATAAAATCAAAGATTAGTTATTAGACATTAGGACAACTGTGGAACCTAGTCTCTTAAATAACAATATTTCTAGACATCCATCTGGAAGAAATGAATAAATAGCTCTTTCAAATAAAGGCATAGTTGGTTTTGGAGCACATATTTCATGAAGATCACAATTTTGCAACCTGACATTCATTTTGGAATTACTGGCTTTAAATATAAAATGATAAGGACACTTATTAGAAGAAGAAAATAACCTAATGAGTCACATCTCCTTCCTTTCCCCAACCTAGTTATTGTTTTATCAAATACAATATTACAACAGATTGAATGAATCCAATCATTTGGGACTTGAGTTGTATAAATTTAAGAAATAAATTTGATAGAAAAATATACATTGGAAGACTTTAATTCCTGTCCTTACATAAATTCATGATAGTGAAAATATGACAAGGAGTTACAGTATTTGGGAAATCATAGAGTTGCTCAGACATCTGGATCTAAAACTTCTAGATGTGGCAGTAGAAATGGCTGTCTACTTAATCTCTCATATAATGTGGTTAAGAAAGCAAGGAACACTCTGAAAAATTCACTTTATAGGTTGACAAGGTAATGTCCATTGAAACCGCAGAGACATATAATTATTTTTTTGTAAGCCACCTTGAGTCACCATATGTGAATAGGTGGCAATATAAATCTCCTCAAATAAATAAAATAAAAAAATACACTGATCAATTCAGTAGCAAACAATCTTTGGGTCAAAGACCTATACATTAACACACTGTGCTATAAAATAACACATGTTTATTTATTTATTTTATTACATTTTTATGCCACCCAACTCCTGAAGGACTCTGGGCAGTTTACAACATGGATAGCAATAACACTCAGATTTATATATATATAGTGCTTATCAGAGCTTTACAACCCTTCCCCAAGCAGTTACAGAGTCAGCTTATTGCCCCCAACAATCTGGGTCCTCATTTCACCGACCTTAGAAAGGATTGAAGGCTGAGCCTGGTGGGATTTGATCTGACAACCTGCTGAACAAGTCAGCAGAGACTGGTCTGCCTCATGTGGACTGAAGTAGCTTCCAGACTCTGGGTTAATACATTAACAGCTTCAACTGTGCCACTTGGAGTTGAGATGTAGAGTTGGGTATGATCAGATTATTCCACATCCCAAACCAATGGTTGTCCTTGCCCAGGGGTTTCAGGCAGATGTTGAAGAGGAAAGGAGAGGGAGATTGTACTCCTTAAAGTGAAGCCACAGATGCAATCACTATCTTTCTGTCAACACTGCCTGGAAATGACTGTTGAGGGAAAGGTAAGCCAATAGAGAACAGTGCCTCTCACTCCTAACCCCTACAGTCAGTTTATATTGATACTGTGGTCAACATATTGAAAGCTGCTGAAAAATCAGTGAGTACTAGGATGGATTCCCCACTCAATTTTGGCTTTGCCAAAGGTTTCATCAGCAAGCATGACCAATGCTGACAGTGTGCCATACCCTGGTCTGAAGCCAAACAGAGTCAAATAATTCATTCCCTCCAAGATCCTTTGTGACTGTCCTCCAACCACCTTTTCCACAGCTTTCCTCAAGAGGAAAGATTAGAAACTGGCTGGTGATTCTCCAACAGGAAAGGGTCCAACAATGACCTCTTGGAAAGGGGGCATACCACCCCCTTTTTGAAAGAGGCTGAAACTATTACCTGAATACACCCTGTGGTCACCTCCCAGGTTGCTTTATTAATCAGATAAGGGCCATGATCTAACAAGTAAGTGGCTAAACTAAAAGACAAAAGACCTTTTCCATTATCTTGGGTGTAAAAGAATGAAACTCAGGTCAGATAATATTACAAGATGTGCCTTGGGCAACTCATTATAACTTACCTAGAGTTCAGTTCCAAGTGAATCTGAGCAACATTTCAAAAGAGCATGAATATTTCTCACCAGGAGAAAGTTGTATGTAAAATGTCTGTCTAATTCTCATTATTCAAAGACTGAACATTACAAGAAGTACAGTATGCATCATGCCTGTGCATATTTCTCTGCCTAAATGGAGTACAAGAAAAAGTTGATGCTGCTTTTAGAATTAGTTCTCATACATTCAGTGAAAAAACAAAAACCATTGTAAGCATTGCAAAGACAGGGGACAGATGGAAACCAGATCTCCCATACAAAAATAGTTTGGGTATTGTTTTTATATACAGGACTTGCTTTTGATACACAGCAGTCATTTGAATTATTTTCTTATAGCTTCTTCATTTTTCCTCAATACAGCCAATTTATATGAACTTCTTAGATTCTTAGAAGCTTGCCTGTTTCCAATACAGCATGTTAAGTAAAATCTGCTACTGAGAATGATGCTAGACAACAAGGCTTTCCTCAAATTGATGTGAACAGTGTTTAACAATGTTGTAGATTTCTAAATTAGGTTAGATGCACATTTATGCCTGCTAACAGTTAAATCCACTGACATTAAAGGGATTTAAGTTAATTATAATGAAAGCTAGGTCAACATATAGCTTTGTCATACTGATTTGTTTCATTTTTCTTAATATTATATGAAATATCAGTCATTATATAATATGTAAACCATGGATCATAGTTTAGCATATGTGTGAAGTCATCTAAGTAGGGTTTATTAAAATGTCCTTTAAAATCATAATTTTAATGAACCTAATCTAAATCCTATTTGTTTCTGTGGATAGACCCAAGTATAGCTAAAATTGTATCAAAGTGTTTGTGAAGGTGTCTCAGCAAGTTCTAGTTACTATAGACCTCCCAGTCCTAGGGTTAAGTGAGGAATCAAACAATAGTGGGACCTCCGGCTGAGCTTCCGGTGATACTGGATGCAGGTACCACACCCACAGTGGCCCCTGGTCCAGACTTGCCTGTTTTGAGGGTTTCTTTATTTATTTGATTTATATCCCGCCTCTCTTCACCCAGTTTGGGGAACTCGAGGTGGAGGGTTCCAAATGGAGCCTTCTGCCCCTTGGAGGGTGGGTGAAGTAGAAGGGAACATACTGGTAGGTTGAGGAGAGCCACATCTCTCCTTCTGGACCAGAAATCCCTTGCAGAAAACAGAGTCAAGTGGCAGCTTAAATATGGGTGCCTCAAAGCCTGGCGCCAGCCAGAAATAAGAGCATGCAGGAGGAAGTGAAGAACGGACAAAGTCTGTTAAAGGGTAAGAAGATTTTTACTGATATAATCATAAAAAATAAACAACCTTAAAGTGCTCCGAACCTTGACTGAAGTGGTGGATCAACTTGCTGGACAAAATATAACAGTTTGCTTAAACGCGTTCGGAAATGATTTCAGAAAAAGAGGTTCAGACACGCCTATCATACCAAACAGTCTGCAGGATGGCAAGCGGTGTGGGAACAAGAAGGGCAGAAGGATTTTTTTACCCAGCCAAGAAAACAATGAGATGGCAACAGAGAGGACAATGAGAAGAAAATGAGAAGATTTCAAACACAGACAGTGAAGGTTTGAAAAATGAAAAGTGATGATGGTTGAAGAGAGTTGGTAATTTAAAATATGCATGATATGACAGTAAATTAGATTAGAATTAGGTTAGAAAGGGAAATAATATGGCAATAAATGTTTATAGGTTTATAATAGGATTAGACTAATAGATTCTAGACATGTATTAGGTATTTTTAAGTAATATAAGGATATTTAGTTTATGATTTTGAGGAGCTGACTTAATTAAGAATGGAGTGAATTAAGAAGAGGATATATATACAGAAAAATAGAATGATTTGGGAATGCTTTAAATTATAAATTACAGAATAATAGAATTTATCCAA
>JANHGC010007957.1:689854-703198 GCA_027560395.1 Boaedon fuliginosus
ATAAATAAATAAATAAATAAATAAATAAATAAATAAATAAATAAATAAATAAATAAATAAATAATTTGTTTTACAAATCCAAGAAGGGAACTTACAGTTGGTTTTATGAGCAATAAGCAATAAGCTTATAATAAACAATGCTTCTTTATGGCTAATAGTAAATTATGATGTAAAATTTCTGATTCAATTTTAAAAGTATCTGATGTGAAGAGACAACACTAGTCAGAACTATTTAAAGCAGCTGCATCTTTTCTTAGGCTCATATATAGTAAACCGACCTCTAAGTGGCCTTGAGTTTCTTGAGAAAAGGAGGGATGTAGAACTTGCAGAGAAATGAATAGTGCATAATGTCATGTTAAAGGCTACAACGTTGTAACTATAGTATGCAGTACAATACCAGGGTGTCCTGATTTACAAAAAAAATCCCATTAAATTATATCTAGAAATATTCTGAAAAAATGTTATTTAATTAAGAGTTAGATCTTTTATCTGTTAAAATTTTAGTCCTGAGGTCACAATTCTGATCGTGAAGGATGGTAGAAACAGCACTGCATAAAAAGAGAAATCCATCCATCCATCCATCCATCCATACATCCATACATCCATACATATATACATCCATACATATTATTATATTCTTAAAGTCACAATCTTTATTTAGAATATGAACTGAGGATCCTATCAATCAAAGGACAAAGAAACAAAGAGACTAAATGCTTCCACTTTTTATTACACATGTGTCTAGAAATTACAGGTGATGACCAGCTAGTGAGGCTGCTTAAAACTAGGATGGGGAGAAAGGGTTGAGAGGGGAGGACGCAGACAGAAATGCTAGTAATTTGTAGTAAGAATTTGCATGCTCACCTGCTGGATATCAGCATTGCAATGAGACTCCCCATGTTTCATTGTCCCACTTGGGTCCGGACAGGGACTAATTTAAACAGCTTCAGGCTTAATTTGCAGCTTGTACTTCACAATCCCTTTTCAATATATTTGTGATTTATTCCAGATTCTTGGCATGCACATCTCATGAAATATGGAAGACTGACTAGCGCACAGCCAGGCTGTATCCAAAATGAATCTGTTAATAGGTGCACTTCAGCAAAGCTATTTCACAGATTCATGTAGGTGAAGAACTATATTTCAATGTTACCATTTTTTTTTAAGATACACGGTACAGAAGGCTACCAAGAGTATATATAGCTGGGATTATCTGGGATTGCCCGCATTGCTCCCAGAAGCAAGAAGCGGAAGGTACTCTGAAGACCAGCCTGAGGTACCAGCCTGAAGATGATGACTGTGACATCGTCGAAACGTCACCAAGATACTTCCAATTTTACATGGGAGAAAACCCAAATAACCAAAGACCTACATATAAACACCCATGAAAACCTCAGAAAACATATATATATAATCGTGAAAAGACCCGATTACACCAAGACTTTCATACCTACACCCGTGAAAATCTTCGAAAACTATGTATATATAAAGTTTTCGCCTGTCCAGTCACGATGCTGATCTCTGATTCTTAGTTGAGGGGGCCTGCATTGTCTGAGAGATGTTTCTGTCATCTGTTTCTGTGGCCAGCATGAATATACAGAATGCAGTAATCCTTCCTGCCAAAGCAGTACCTATTTATCTACTTTCAAACTGCTAGGTTGCAGGAGCTGGGACAAATAACGGGAACCCATCCCATCCCATGGAGCTCATGTCTTTCCAGTTGACAATCTCAGTGTCTTTAACTAATGTTAGGTAAATGCAAGTATTTTTATATCAGTATTTCATGTTTATCCCTACAATCAGCCTGGGGGGTTATTCTGGCTGATTATACGGCATTTTGCTATAGGAAACAATCCCTAAGCAATAATAAAAGTATATTTACTAAATAAATAAATAAATAACAATACACGTGTAAGGCAGAGAAACTGCATTTGTTTTCCTACCTGTTCCCATTTAATTCTCTGTGCATTCATGTAGTTAGCTAGAAGATGGCCATTGTATGCAGACAAATGTCACATATTTCATTGGATAATCATCTCTCTACTGTCTACAGCCTCCCTGGCTTCCCATATTTTACTTAATTCTCATGCCAAGATATCATGAGGGAACTCTACATGGACTTTTTCAGTAGTGAATCCTACTGTTACTGCTAATAAAGAGACCTATCCTTAGAAATTGTTGGAGATGTCAGATAAAAAAATCTATTCATTTTCTTTATCCATAAATTTGTTAGACATTTTAAAAGGTCATTTATTTCCAGTTTAATAAATATAGACAATATTTGTTTGAGCTCAAATTAGAAAAGACGAGCTGGAAAGCTGCAGATCACAAATATACGAAATGCTAATTTTGAGAGATCGTGTATTATTTTACACTATCGTTAATGTGTCTTGTAAAAGTGCAGGAAACTAAAACTCCACATGCTGCTTGATGCTAACCTGATTCATAATCTTTTCATGTCATACTTCTCCTCCACCCCCTGTACATCTTCCTGTCACAGTATCACTGTGCCCATGCAAAATAGGCTAAGTGTCCAATTATAATGGGTTTGTATGCAAGCACATAAGAAGATAATCCCAGATTGTTTTTCATTCAACCATTTGAAGTGACACCCCTGTTCTTAATATAGGTGGATCAGCAATGTATCACAGTATCACAGTTCTCCCAGAATTCCTCGATTTTGCTCCCACTTTTGATTACTAACCTTTAAGTAGTGAGTGCTTCTCTAGAGGTTCTTGGTCCCTATAATTTTGCCTTTTGAATTCAGCTTGTAAAGTGTCCTCTGAATCAAGGGAGAGCAAGGGGAGATGAGAAGCAGAAGACAGCAGGAACTATAATGCATATAAAAGGCACATTCTCCATTTATTTTCTGCCTCTCCACATATGAATGTTTACTTGTGATTTAAGCCTTCTGCAGCTGAAGAAGACCCTACAGAGTTTGATGCAAGCATAGGAAAATTTATCTTGCAATGGAATTTCCTCCAACACAGCGATTTTTCAAATTAATCATTTTCCCAGTAAATGCTTAATAATAGACAAACCAGCTAGCAAACAAGACTCATGACAATTCCTGTGCTCCTAATATCATTATTTTGGACTCCATCACAGCAATAAGAGCACTGCAGTGACTACTGCCAAGTTTCACCTTCGAAATATAGTTATTCAGAACTGCAGGAAATACAGAAAGTGTAAAGTGAGAATGATCAGATTAGTATGTTTATTAGTTTCAGATAACACCATCAGAAAGCTGCTGTATATAGTTTTTATGTTATGGAATTTTGTAGAATTTATTAGATGACAGATGCTTTGATAATTGTTGTGATTTGTTGTAAACCACCTGGAATCTCTGGTATAAACTGTAGCAAAGGGGAGAAGTTGTATTCAAAAGGGTTCAAATATGAAAGAGTTAGAGAGATCTTAATCTGATGTGTCAATGTAAGTTGTGGGCAGAGACAAAGCCTAGCAAAATGAAAACTAAGCAACCAATCAGGACAGGAAGATTTCTCTGTCAGGTGAACTATTGAAAAGAAGAAAGAAGGCAGCTCAATTTTGTCTTTCTCATTGCTTTTTCTCTCATAGGAGGAACTAAAGCATGTCTTTCCAGGATTTCTCTGATTGAAGTAATACTTTGCAATGTCACCTGGGATTGATTTATGCTTTCAGAAAGTAAGAGAATGAATCATTGTATTGTTATGTGTAATTTGGACCCTTGTCCCATTTGGTTCCTTCAGGCAGCAAGGAAGACACGAGTGACCGGATGGTTAAATGCTACTTTGAGAGAAGTGATAATGCTGCTCGCCTTGAGAGGCAGTGATGTGCCCTGTCTAAACAAAGCCATCTGTTGAACCTTTCTTATTTGAAAACTCTTGTCTTGTGTTTAATTTCTCCTTTTGGAGAAAGCTTATTAAGTATGAAGTAACTCAACTGCAGTCAAAGCCAAAGGTTTAGAATTGGTATGGAATGGAAATAACACTGGCCACTCTGTTGGATGATCTATGCCAAGATATGGCATAGGAGGACGATATGTACCTGTCTTCATCCTGTTAGAATTTTTAATACCACAAACCAGGGAATCTTCCTGGACCATAGGAACTGAAGTTGGAAGCACTGATTTCCAGTTGTTCTGTTCCTATTTCAGTGATTGGTTCAAGTCAGAAGTGGTGACATCATTCAAATTGTTGGGTACCACAAGCTTTGATTCTCTCCCTTCATCTCTTTAACATTTATGTAATGCTGCTGAAAAAGGTCATCTGTCAGACTGGTATGCACTATCACCAATTACAGAATAAAAAGGACGACTAACACATACAGACAAGATCCATTACCAAAGTAACAAGGTGAAAAAAATATGGGTTAAGATATACAGAAGATACCAAAAAAAACAGACACCTTAATTTATAGGAATATAAAATGGGGAGGAGGTAAAACAGTTAGATATGCAAGACTGATACTAGTCCCAGACCAGAAAGCAAATCCACTGGAAGACTAAATCATCTTTATTAAGACTGGCTATAGTAACAGAGTCTTGAATTTAATCCACATTTTTTGCCTCATTGCTTAGATAAAGGAGCTTACTTATATCTGCCAAGGTCACCCTTTTTATTCTGTATAGCAATACTCTGATTATTATCAGCTTTACACTGCTACCAGCCTAACACTGCTAGGCTGAATCAGATATATTGTGGAAATGTTTTCATGTCTAAATGCTGTGACGTTCTGGATGGGTAAAAGTTCAAACTAGATCCTAGCAAGATAAAATTGCTGCTTCTCCAGAACCTTTCTTGACCCAGCTGTATTCTAGATGAGATTACCTATTCCCCAAAGGAGATAATTTGCAATCTGAGATTCCACAGGAATCTTCTCCAATACCAAAGTCCAAAAGCATCAATACTCTTTCTGTCCTGCTTTTTCAGAATAAAACTTCTGCTTCTATTGAATGCACCAGGAAAAACAATTTTTGTATCATTCTGATCCTTGTAGATATAGACATATTTCAGCACTAGAATAGCTTTTCCAAGGCTTTCATTGCTATTCAACCACATGCTAATGTGTTGTATATTTCTTGACTGATGATTCCTTTGCTGTTAATTTGGTAGTCAATCCTAAAAGGAAAAAACAATATACTCGGTTGATATCATTGTCAGTTCTAACGCTGGTTGCTGTACCTGTGGTCATTAATTAGGCCTGTATAACTTAAGTTACATGTTTTCACTGTGCTCCTTGAATTTCATTAGTAGACTTGCAGATTATTTCAATTTTCAGCCATCAGGGTAGTGTCATCAGTATAATACAGGCTATTGATTTTTCTTTCTCTAGTTTTAAAACCACACTCAACTTCTTCTAAGCTATCCTCATTATACATTTTGCAAAGAAGCTAAATAAATAAGGAATGAGCATATTGCTTTGCTCACTTAGTTGCCAATCTGAAGCTAGAATATTTTGCCAAGTTCCTTCCATACCAAAGTTTCCTATAGGCTTTCTGTCCATATTGTTGTTTCCTAACCTGTTTATAGAAAATTGAGATGTTTTAGAATTGCCATTTTAAATATTCTTCTGGCCTTTTAAAAAGCCAGCTTGGATATATGACATACACTTTTTCATGTTGGGCTCTAATTTGCATTGGATGAGACTAAACATTATTTTGCTAACATGTAGAATTAAGAATATTGCACAAATAGTTGGCAGATTGATTTCTGTGGGCAGCAGTTTGGTTCTTTAGGTTTGCTGATAAAACATAATTAGGACTTTTACTGATTCTTTTGTTACTTGCCATAATTCTGTAAGATATTCTATCAATTCCTGTAGATTACCAACATGGTAACAACTGAAATGCTGATCTAACTTAATTTTTCAGAATCTAAGCTTTTTGTAAGTACAGAATATCTTTTCAGTCACCTTTAATTCAAGTATTATCTGCCTGTTAATGTCCTTTAGCATATCAATTCAAGATTGCAACTTAGAAGGAAGTTCAGAGACTTTTTGAAAGATGTTCCTTGTTTTTCCCTCTTTTATGTCTTTACAGGTGGTGTTGTAATACTGCTTCTTGTCTCTTCTAAAGGCACTCTGAAATTCCTTCCTGAGAGCTTTGTCTTTCTTGGCTTTGGCTTCTCTTTTCTTCGTGACAATTTCCAGCATTTCTTGTAACGTCCATTTTGCTTTCTTCTCTTTCTTGATCTTTGGCAGTCTCTTTTCAGATTCATCCTTAATGATTTCAATTTGTTTTATGTTCCTCTGATTTCCAACCAAAGAGGTTCAGGACTTCAAAGCAATTCCTGATTTTAAATACTATAGGTACCTGTTCTTTCATTATTGCACTGACTGCTAATAGATTCCCAGCTCCAATTGTATTGCTGTTTTTCACCTTTAAGACTTTACATATGTTTGCTCCAGGATAGATTACTGATTGCCTCCTCCTAGTGAAATCTGCCTAGTCACTGTATGCCTGCGGGAATGTATTCCTACAACATTTCAGAAGGACAAAAGCCTGAAGACAGCTCTTCTCTGTGGAGGCCCTCATGCACTGGAACGCAATGACCCCAAAGTTTTCCCTGGTACGCCACTTTGACAAGATGTTGAAAACTCTTTTGTGGGCATTTAAAGTTTAGTAAAGTAGTTTACTATATGGGTGATGATTTTTAAAACTTTCAATTTGGCTTTTGTTTTGTATCATTGTGCTATTTTTATTCTTATATTTTATGTAAACCACCAGGAGTCATGACTGAGCTAAGAGTAAATAAGTAGATGTTAGAAGACTTGAGAGTAGAGTAATTGATAGTCAAACAGTAGAATTTAATAAACTGTGAATATGGACATGATTATATTATTACACAATGAACTACAGCATAGACAGTTACTCTTTTTTAGGATAAAGGATAGCCAGTTTTGTCTGGAGAGCTGGTCTGTTCTAGTGATTAAAAGACCAAATTAAAAAGCAAGAGACCATGAGTTCAAGTCCTACCCTTGCCATTAAAGTCAGGAAAGTGATCTTGGGCCAGTCACTGTCCCTCAGCCCAACCCACCTCACAGAGTTGTGAAGAAAATAGAAAGAGGAAGGAGTGTTGGCTATGGTTGCTGCCTTGAGTGATTTGTAAAAATTAAAGGTGTGATATTTATAAATAAAAAATAAAAAACCCCCACTGAACTATCCACCCTCTCACTTCCTCTACCTCCCCATTTTCTCACCTCATATTCCTGGGAGAATTTCAGTCCATCGTTGGCTTTCAGTCTGTCAATATTGTCAGCTAGGTCTGTTACTGGAATGGGAGGATGGTCACGCATGCCTGTCAGGTCAAACAAAACAGAGGGGAACATAGTATCAGGAAGAATAATTCTTTAGCCAAAGGGAGAGGTCTTCTTTCATATGTGCATAGTGGAGCTGATGGCAATGAATAGCAGTAGCACAGAGAACGGAACATGAAAAAGTCAATGTGGCATGCGATGCCAGTAAAAAGGCAGAAAGTATCGGTTCATGCTTAGATGAGACAACAATCAACCACATGGTTTCCAAATATAACAATATCCTAGAAAAGGTGGAAAGACTTGAAGAGATGCCCCTACATGTCCTTAAGCTAAAATAAGGTTGCAAGGATAGCAATAAAGCTCCTGAAGAATGGGACTGTGTCTTCATTTCATGTCAGCAATATGAAGTACAGTGCAGAAACAGAAATTGTGAACAGATGCTTGAGGAACAGTTTGTGTTTCTCTCAACAGCTTATTTATCATAAACTGACTGGGGTAAGCAAGTCATAAGTATTAGAAGCTGTACGTCCACTGATAAACCTCAATAAACCTTATCATTTAGAAAGACTGTGTATTAACTTTCTTGAGTATGCATTCTGGGTGAGAATATACAGGCAAACAAAACAAACTTACGGAATTCAGTAAAACCCTATTTAATCATTTGAAGAGAGATGGTATCCTATCCATTTAATATGAAAGTACCTTAGTAGGACAGTTTGCACCATTTGAAGCAAGTTTGTCATTTGTCGAATGACATTGTTGAGGTAATGAGGTCACCCTGCAAATAATCTGAATGGACATAAATGATAAAAATTGATACAAAGGATATCATTTGTGTCATTTGTATACTGACAAATTATGCAAACAGTCTAGATGATAAAAGATGTAAAATCAAGGTAGAATCAACATAAATTTAACTGCTTCACTAGACTACTTTGGGTGCAATTCATTTGTCATATTTTTACACTGGGGTGGGGTGGGGTGGTGGGAAAGAAAATTTCTGGGTAGACATTTAGTCCATTGTACCTGAAATGTACAAAGTAGAAGACTGTTAAATAGTGGTCTCACTATAATACTAGGCTTTGTTTCCACCTCCGGTCTCTAATTTTGTCTTTTTTCTTTGGTACTTCTTCAAGCATCAACATTCATTTTTTCTTCCTTCTTAGAACATGAATACCAAATTCTACAACCCTGTGGGCCAATCAATTCACAAATGTTTCTTTGCCTGAAAAACATCATAATATCACTAAAATAATGCTTGTTTTATTTGAAGCTCTATAAGATGGAAGGAAAGAAAGAAAAAGAGAGCAAGGAAACTTGGACTGAAAATGTTTCAACAAGATACAGGTAGTCTCAACTTACAAGTTCATTTAGTGACTGTTCAGTTACAATGGCACTGAAAATAGTGACTTACGATCATTTTTCACACTTATGATCATTGCAGCATTCCCATGGTCACATGATTTACACTCAGATACTTGACAACTGACTCATATGTATGACGGCTTCAGTGTTCAGAAGTCATGTGACCACTTTTGCAACGTTCTGACAAGCAAACTCAACGGAGAAACCACATTCCCTTAACAATCATGTTACTAATTTAACAACTGCAGTGGTTCACTTAACAAATGTGGCAAAAAGTCATAAAATGGGGCAAAACTCACTTAACAACATAAATGTTGGGCTCAATTGTGGTTCTAAGTTGAGGACTACCTGTATTGCCAGGAGAATAAAAGTTGAAGTGCAATCCAGGGGATGATTAAATATAAGCCTACTGGACAATTTTGGGTGGTGAGCATTTCCACAAAATATTACAAATTAGCTCCTCTTAGCCTTATCCAAGGACTACAATTTCATGGTTCAGCCCAGCTGGGAACTTCAAGATTTCTGATTGGAACTGCTTATAAGATTGGGAACCTTTAAACTCTTTTTTCTTTCTTCCTGTGCAAGCTGGAGCATCTTATGTGAGAAGCACCAAAAGCTTGTGTTGATGAAACATCCTGGCTTACTGGAAAGTGGTCATGATATTACTAAATCTGTGGTGAGTGAAGTCGACCTTCATGATACTGAACAAAAGAAGATGGGAAAGAAGGAGTTGCGTGGAGTGAAGAAAAAAGCAAAGCAGGTGGAAAGAAAACTAACTTGATATATTCGGGCAACTGGGGCCACTGGCACCTGTAAGAACAGAAATCCCATTACTGTTGCTGAAGGCAAAGTTAAGGAGTAAGAGAAAGTCAAATGGTAACACAAAAGGCCTCATCACCACCTTCAAAACCAAGTCTGAGGATAACAATTTTAGCTCCGCACCAGTTACACATATGGAAGTATAGTAGGTATAGTATTAAAACGGTATCAGTTACAACAAGGATTATTTTACAGGTAATTTTATCACCAATGTTGTCTTGTCTTGTCTCAGGTACCAATAGTTAAAACCATGCATTCTTCGTTACAGGAATCTTATGACCAAAGTACAGTCAGAATTTATTCATTCATGTAACAGCAATGTTACCAAACCTGTCTCAGCTGAAAAAGAATATGAATGTAAAGAAGCTGACATCTCATGTAAGAACTGTTTGTGAAGTAGAGATTATTAAGGTAGAAAGCTTTATACTGAATTAGAGCAGTTTAATTAATTATGTACTAAGCAGGACCTTTCATACTTCAAGATAACTACAGACTGCTGATGGTTTAGTTGTGGTTGTCTGGTTCCAGAGATTATCTATTCAACTCAGCCTAAAGTGAGATTAGATGGAGGCAACTGATAGGTCAGACTGTAACAAAAGTATCAATCTTGAAAATCAACTGATAAAATAAAATGGTGCAAAGAATGAGAGCAGGGGCTCACAAGTTATGGCCTAGACTGAACATAAAAATTAAACTACCTTCCTCAAGCTGTATCTTTTAACACAGACATAGGCATTTTATGGTCTCTGGGACACATTTGGCCCTTTTGGCTGTCCCTATCCAGTTCCCCTGAAGTCAATTAGAGATCAGAAATCAAATGTAGATAATTTAATTTAATTTAATTTATTAGACTTATACCCCATCTCATTTCCCCGATCAGGGGGAACTCGAGGCGGCTAACAACATTTTAAAATACAATATATTACATTTAAAAAACCAAAAAACAACCATCCATCATTCACAAACATTCAGCACCCTTCAAACCAGAGGGGGGGGGGCACATCAGTTCCAGGCCCTCCGCCAAAGCCAGCAAGGTGGGGGTGGTCCTAATCTCTACAGGGTGCTGGTTCCAGAGGGTCGTTGCTCCCACAGAGAAGGCTTTAGCACGCGGGCCCGCTAGCTGACATTGTTTGGCTGACAGGACCCGTAGCAGGCCCTCTCTGTGGAACCTAACTGGGCACTGGGAGGCATACGGTAGCAGGAGGCGATCTCGAAGCTACCCTGCTCCTAAGCCATGTAGGGCTTTAAAAGTTGTTACTAGCACCTTGAATTGCACCCGGAAGACCACTACAAGCCAATGCAGCTCACAGAGGATGGGTGTTATATGGGTGTACCGAGATGCACCCACAATCACTCGCGCGGCTGCATTCTGAACCAGTTGAAGTCTCCAAGTGCTCTTCAGGGACAGCCCCATGTAGAGCACATTACAGTAGTAATACTGTATAAGATAAGTGTCATCATACATGCAATACAACTGTGTTATTTCTATTTTGAAGGGACTGCTACGGTTTTCAATTTATGTATATGTGTGAGTGAGTACATGCCTACGCTTTGGGCCAGCCCTCCACAACAGTCCCAGTTTTTATGTGGCCTCTTAGGATAGGCAGGATAGCAAGTTATTTCGCATGAACAAGCGAGAAAACAAATCAAATCTGGTCAGATGTGAGTGACATAACCTCCAAAAAGCAATAAATTTAGAAAATGCTGCCTTATGAAGAGACTCTGCTTTGCTGAGGGTCAGCAGCGACTAATAATTGAACATGTCGTAAGAACCAGAAGGTAGGGAGCACTTAAGGAACCCAATCAGAAGCCAGCCTACTAACCCTGCCAACCTGATATCTGATCTATCAGCAGATTGGACTTTCATATGGCTGATTAATTTGAATCTAGTATGATAGGATAAGTATCCCTGGGACAATATAACCATAGCCCACCTGGTGTTTGGTAGTTAAGTCGCCTCATTTCAACAGGGTCAGAGGAGTGGGCCAGCAAGGAGTCCTTCAGGCCAATGGAATGTTCATCCTTGGATGAGGGCGAATTGGCCCTTTTCCTAAGGAAAAGAAAGAAATGCTTACACAAGATAAATTTGGGAAACAGTAACAAGATCCTGGCAAAAGAAACATACTGTATATAGCAGCAAGCAAAAAGGACGATTGAAGCCCTCTAACAGGAACACAATGACAAATACTTGGCATTCCTCTTTCTCTTTACATTTAATTGTAAGGGACTATTTCCTATGGTGGAAGAACACAGGAGATTCTCTGTATTAAAAATTATTTTAAATGTGAAGAATTGTAATGTACAAAGGATAAAGGGTCTTTAGGGTGAACTTTATTGGTCCATTAATACTTGTCTTAAATGGCTGAAGCCCCCCCAGGCATTTGTTAATAGCATAATAAAATACATTGTTGTCTCTTCGTGTTATATTTATGTCCATAATTCTGCCACCCTAGGCTCTTATCCTGGTAGATTTCACTAACTAAGCAGAGAAGAACCTGTCCAATAATTAAATGGGATAGATTTACAGGAAATTTTGAGATGGCAAGAAATATTATTGGTGGGGTCACTGAATACCATTAAACTACATGACTCTGTATGGTGCTGGTGCTTCTTAGCATTCACCTAATGCATGTTACAAAAGGTTTCTTATTCAGTCAGTCCAACTGTTACATATGTATGTTTGTGTGCAGAGGCAATGCATGCATGCAAGTGCACACTGGCTGTTCAAATCTCCTGAATACAGGTAAAGGCATTCTGATGCACTCCTAGACAAAGGAAATGGGAAATTTTGATGAGTGAACATCTTCCTGGTAACAAAATCCCATTTTTAAAAGAGAAAAAAGTACCACAAAATTGCATGACAGGAAATGACTGGCAACTTATAGGAATCAGTGAGAGTCAGGTTGCTCCAGCAGATGCACTGCTGTTAATATTTTTTTCAAATCACTTGCTATGACATTACAGGGGTGAAATCTGTTCAACACATTTTTTATATATGTTTATATATTTGTAGCATAGATTGGGAGGAGATAATTTATAAAGCAGCCACATGTCAGAAAAAGGTATGTCATCAATCTGAATTCATTACTCAAACAAAAGTATATAGAAAAATGCCAAGATGCTTTGTTCTGGCCTCTAATTTCTGTTAAAAATAAATTCTGCTCTACTATAATAGCATTAGTTTGTTTTACCAATGATCAGCCAGGTAACGAAGTTAGCAAGCAAGTTAAAAGAAATCTGGTTGATAATAGGAAAAAGGAATCATTCAGAACAAGGTTTATGGAACTGATTAACAGATAATGGCACATTCTTAGCTGAACCTTCTCACTGTGGACATATATATAGGTAAATAGACAAACCCTAAAACATGGTCATCTTATTTGTGAAGTTATTTATTAATCTAACAATGACACGAGGTAGGTAAAGAATGAGGAAGTATGGCACACTAGCAAGAAAGGCAAAGAAATATAAAAAACAAGGCTTTGGATTTAGCAAGATGAAATTTTGGATCTCAACATATACAACAACAAGAGAAAGATGCTAACTACCTTTCCTGTTTGCTAGATCCATGGAGAGCAGAAATAAAAGAGGAAACTAGGATTATTCAAGGATACTAACCATATATGCAGTAACCCAAAGTCCCTTTCTTTCCCTCCACCTTGGAACCATGCATACATTTATTTACAGCAAAATAATGGTAGGTTATTTAAGAGATGGAAGACTTTACATTTGCTGTAAAGAAATAAGCTGTTGCTACTTTAACATCACAAGCAGATGACACTGGATATTCTTGCCAAGAACATGGTCACAACCAGGGATGGATTTCTCCCGGTTCGCTGGTTATCCGCTTTGTGGACGCGCTTCCCGATTGGCTGTCAAAAGCGCGCTGCGCGGGATCGCCTTCAAAATCTTCGTGGTGTT
>JANHGC010007957.1:720046-731134 GCA_027560395.1 Boaedon fuliginosus
GGGCATTCCAGGGGCATGGCTTGGGCAGCTCACCCCACTGTCCGGAGGGCGGGGCTTGGGCAGCTTCCCTCCCCATCTTGGGGGTGGGGCTTGGAAGGGGGGCATTAAGCATTCAATTTTTTCTAAAAGGGGGTGGTGAACCAACAAGTTTGAGAAACACTGCTTTAAACAAATCTGTTAAAGAGAAAGAGGACACTCTTTGGGGTGTAGATTTAGTATGCAACTGTTTATCAAGTGGAGATAATGCTAATTGTCCCTGTGGAGATTTATCAGCAGTGCTTATCGGATTATTAGGCTTTGGCATGGCATTCTACATGTGTGAATTATACAGTTGGGCACATGGGGTGCCTTGTTTCAAATATTCCTGTTTCACATATCATATATAGGCCAGTTATTCCTTCGGTACCTAACCCTGCACATAACTTGCACATCTAGAATCAGCAATAGATATAAGGAAGCTCATTTACACTTCATATAATTGCATGTCTGCTCTATAGTTAGCAACCCAATAGCATCACCTGCTCCCAAGCCTCCATGTGGCCAGCTTGCAGGGGAAATTGCTGTCAAGTCTAACTTAACCCTCATCAGCAGCCTAAGCTATATTAACCTAGCCAGACCTTCTGAACTTTACATACTATAGTATCTTGATAATTCATTAGTTCTATTAAGAACACATTGGAAATGCGGAACTGGAAATGAGGAAACCCCAGAACAGAATCCACTATTAATAAACATGTCAGGCTTCCCAGTCCAGGACTCAGCTGTAAATCTTTAAATCCTGATTTTAACGGCTTGGCTGAGCAACTGAAGTTACATATCTCTGTCAAGGTCATCTACCTTACTCCCTCCAGGAAACTTAATCTATAGCAGCGGTTCTCTGTACATTAAACATAGTGTGACTAAATATAAATCTTTATTGCAACCTAGGAGGCTTATTCTTATCTGTCATGGTGAAGGTACAGTTCCTTTCTTATACTCCTGGGACTTTACACCCGTTGATGCTTCTTTGTGCCTTTTCCATGCTTCCATGGATTCTTTGCTCTGTACTTCATGGCCCTGAACCTGAATATTGCTGACTGTTGACATAATTTGCACCTTTGTTTTGAGAACTTTTTGGCTTAACTCTCACAGTATATCCACCCACTGCTAGCAAGGTCAGCAGGCACAACTTTGTATCAAGATGCCTTTAGCTTGCTTTAAGACATTGTTTAGAGTGGTCAGATGTCCAGAATTATTGTTTAGAGTGGTCCGATGTCCAGAATTATGCCAGACAGTCTGGATTTTGTAAATATTTTCCCTGTCTTTGCTCTGGTGGCTCCTGTTTGCCTGCCATTTTCATTGGCTCATGTCTACCTTCCTGTAAGTTTAGCATTTTTGGGTTGTAAAACTCCAGGCATCCATAAAAATGGCACCTCTTTACTGCCATCCAATTAAAAGTCCAGACTTTTGTAGCCCAGATATGATATTTCTGCTCTGATTTCTTGCAGGAAATTTGGAGGTAGTGAAAGTACATCCAGACCTGAAACTGACTTGGCTGTCCTCTAAGGAGTCTGCATGATGACGGTCTGGGTGGAATGGAAGTGAGAGACATAAATACAACATCTGATGCAAGATTCTCTTTATCTTTTCCCTGGAGGCTTTCAATACAAGATAGTTTGCTATGGGCAGCTGACCTGCTAGGGTCTGCTAGTTATAAAGGCAACTCCCATCCCACGTCTCCTCGTGTATATCAGTAAGAGACAGAAAGCACGGAAATACGTTTGTGCATTTGCGAGGGTATGGTTACCTGTATTAGCCTAGTAAGTACTCATCTAGTATTTCTCTCTATTGTTACATTTTTATAGGTGGACAGTTTGTTGTTCCATCACAATTTTTCTTTTGCTTATAGTTTTATAGGGTTGTTGTCTTCCTTTTTAAATAGGCATATTATGTTTAAATATTACCTTATCTAAATGAGTTACTCTGAATAAATTCCCATGTTACTAAGTTTATATTTCTATGCCCTTTACTAATACAGCCTAATAATTCAGGAACATTTCCAAACCATTAGGATACATTTAAAAAACCCCCAAAAATATTCAAAATAAAGAAATGTTACCTTGTAATGGAAGGAATTTGGAGGGTCTGCCTTAGTGGCTGAGACTTAAAAGAGGTAGGAATGAGAAAGTGTAAGTAGCTCTGCAGCAGCTAAGACAAAACATTCTGCTGCCAAAATCCTGATGTGTCTATTTGGGTTTACATGCTCAGGTGGTTTCAACAAATAGTGACCTGATGGCAGCAAAACAACTGTTTTCAGATAAATAGTCTGATCCCTTATCATTTTTATCAAATCAAAGTCAGATTTAGGACTGCATGGAAGACTCTACAGTAATTACTACACTTAGATAAGGTTTCCATGCTAGATGCTGATAGTTCCTTACCTTGAATGGCACTGCCGATTTATAAGAATCAGGCACTTCCCAACTAAGTAGCACTGAGGTTTTCATCACCGCACTGACACGGAAGTTCTTTGCGAACACTGCAATTAAAAAGATTTCTCTTGAGCATTGTCAGAGGAACAACTAAAGGCAACTGTTATCCAATCCTTCACATCTTAGATTTAAACTAACACAGATTTTTTATTTCTTCCTTTGGCTCTTTATCACAAAAAGTCAAAAGAGAAGAGTCACTGGGAACTGGTTCCTTAAAGAAATTTCTTTTTGAAGTTTACATGACATCAGTGGTGATACAATGTTCATGCCCACTGAAACAGTGGGATAAGTGTTTGACCTGCAAAATCAATCATTGCAACCCTCATGCCTATTCCTCCCCACCCCTATTATAAGGTGTATTGTATTAAGACTGAATAAGATAAGGTAAGACTAAATGGGACCTTTTTCACCCATTTTCTACCATAGGAATCAGAATCTGACCACAGCAAGAGGTGCCTACCTTGTTCCATTGGCATCGTTCTTGATTGAATGCTGGGGCTGAGAGGTCCCGCTCCCTTGCTAGTGTGGGCTCTAACTTTGATGTCGTAAGTTGTATCAGATTTGAGATTGGTCAGAGTGATACTTTGTTCCTTAGTAACATTGGTCAGGTTTTGCTGGCTGTTTATGTCTCTGTATACAACTGTATAGTTGGTAATTTTTCCATTTCTTTCAGCCAGCACTGGTGGATTCCAGGTCACTTTAGTGGTGGAGGTGGTAAGCCCAACCACCTCCAGGTTCTGGGGGAAGCCACTTGGTGGCTCTTCTGGAGTACTTATTTCCTTTTCAAACTCCTCCCCAGGACCTACCCTATTCTTTGCAGACAGTTTGAAGATGTAAGTGGCACCCTTGTAAAGTTTGGTCACAGTGTAGTGATCGTCATCTTTTCCAAATGTAATTACTGTCATCTTCTCTTCATCAGCACATTTGTATCGCAGCATGTAGCCCAAGAGCTCTCCAACCATCTCTTTAGGTGGGAGCCAATTGATTAGGGCAGTATTCATAGAGGTTGTACTGATCATCATAGTAGGTTTGCCTGGGACTGTGGAACAAAAACAGGGTATTAGGCTATGAACGGAAGCAAAATTTAGATCTTGAAGCACTCCAACAGCATTAGAGCTGAACTACAAACTGAATCCCGGCATCTACGTAGATTTTTCCCAGGTTCTGCTCCATCGGATTGCAGATAAATGATCCCATATCTGAACGAATTAGAATGTTAAAAGCATTTTGCGCACCCAGGATGGCACATGTGGGAAAAATCTTCCCAACTTCCAAAGTGCCCTGAAGCGGTTCAGCCCAGGAAGAGCTGTTCTTCATTGTAATTCTGAATGGGTATTTTAGTTTTTACTACTCTCTGTATTCCATACTTAAATAAAAATAATTTGTCCAAGGCTTTATTTTATGGGATGGTGGATCCTTTAACCCCAGGAACAAATAATTATTAATCTAGCATGTTATTAAGTGATGTAGCAACATGCAGAAGAAACCAAATTGTACGACAAAACATTTAAAATGCATAAGACAGAGATTTGATTTTTAGCTTTATAAATATATCCAAATTTAATATTTGTCCACATTACAACCAAAATCGGTATGTATGGATTGCTTATCCAACTCTGTCTTAAATCTCAATGCATCTATCCAAGCATTCCTTGAATCCCAACATTTTTCAAAATGTAGATAATGCAATCTTGGATAGTTTGAACAAGGTAAAAAGTATAATTATAACATAGCTATTTGGTTACTAGTTTAAGTTATTGAGGACATGTCCAGACTCGGCTTTGGAATCCCTGCTAGTCTGATGCAGAGAAATTTCATAGTAGCAGTTATAATTTCACCACCTGTGTGAGCTCCTGAGAGAGTGTGGCGTGCTGTTTGCAATCAAAATACACTGCGTTTAAGCTGATGAACTGGTTCCTGCTAGGAATGCTGATGTGATGGCTGTGCAACAACCTGATTCCAAATTTTGTATGTGCAGTACAAATTAAGGGCTGCTCCCATCAAAGCTTAACACCTGCTGTATAAAATGGATGGTTTCATATCTCAGTTACACCCACAATAGACACATCTCTTTTGCACATCAGGTGAAATTGATGTGTAAATCCAACGGCAGCAGAACTATTCAGAGTCTGTTTACTGCCAAAATAAGCATTAGACTGTGTTGGATTGTGGCACCCAGAGACAAATCACAACATCACAATAATATTCCACATATGTTTTCAGTAGGTTTAGCTAAGTTATGATGATGATGCTCCTCTGTGAAAGCCATTTAGATTATGGAAAATGTTTTAACAAACTTTACTTGTTTCATGATACCCTGGGGGTAGGGTGAACAAAATTGACATGACAGAGAAACTAAGAGATGGCACACTAAGAATGGTACAAGGAAGAATTTTAAAAAAGTTTCTATGGAATGATTTTGTAGAACTTGGAACTAATCTAAAATTTTGTCTGACTACATGGCATATATTAGATCAGAAGAGGCTAAACCACACTTTTTATATGAAAACAATGCTCCTATCTCATTTGTTCTCCAGATATCTGGCTTCTCTTTCTACTATTACATTACATTAACATTTCTGGAACTAGCATATTCTTCAATGAAAAAAAGCTTTAAGAATGTCTGTTGAAATTTGGCAAATGCCAAGACAGGAGAACATCTTTTCATTCATTGTATTTAATCTGCCAAGTTTTAAAAAAGAGCAAAATCTGAAGCCAACAGAAATTAGCATATTGTAAACAACCAGGCATCATTCCGAAACAAGAGACTACTACAGAAAGTCCTTTAAAAAGCTCTGCATTGTCTCATTTGATATAACTGGATAAGTGTAACTACAAATCCTGATTAGAGCAGGCAGTTCCAATTGAATCCTAGTGTGCTTTTTAGGATCTCTGTGTGTCCCTGAGTCCATTACCACCATCTGTTTGTTTCTGCTTATTTAGGCAGGAAGAAGGAACAGACATAAGAAATGCAGCATTTTCTTAATCAAGGGTAATATTTTCTATACTGCAACAAATTTCAGTGCTCTTCTGTTCTTGTAGTTTTATCTTCATTTCAAATATCATTTCCAAACAGGTCAACAGAGTTAAGTAATTATTCAGAAACACAGCTCAGAAGATATGATTGAGTCCTAGACATCATTTAACTCATTACAATTGTATACTTCAGTGGTTTAATACAGGTATTAAATGATTTTTTTTAAATTAAAAGTCTCAGGAGGTCACTAAATCTAATACTGTACAATTTATTATTCATGCTTGATGTTGGCAATTTCAGTATTTTTTAAAAGTTGGTGTTTTTTTTTTTAAACTTTGGTTATCTGAAGTAGGGCATCAGGCAAAAATTTTCTGTGCTGCATGGTGTATATAAACACAGCGTTGTCAACTCTTCGTCATACTGTGTTGATTAAAAGCTGTTGTGGTGATCCAGATAAAGGAAAGGTTAGGAATGACAGACACAAACAAAGGTGTCTAAATAAAAGTATATGTTTATCACTATGTACCTTGTAAGGGTATATAATTTCTTCTCTCTAGTCGGTATACTAAAGTTGAGATAATTCAATGTATTATAGATAGGATCAGAACCGACAAAACAGTGTGTATGACCATCAATGTCAACTGAGGACTATATGCCTCAGATAGACAACTTAGAGCCTATTCTTGCCATGAAATGTGGTAATGACCACCAATATAGATAGTTTTGAAAAGCGTCAATTCATGGCAAATGAATCTACAAAAACTGTTAACCATGAGCTAACAAGAGATGAGGGATACAATATCAAATACCAATATAATAATAATAATAATAATAATAATAATAATAATAATAATAATAATAATAATTTAATTTGTATGCCGCCCAATTGTGCAGTACTCAGGGCTGCTTACAACATAATAAAAAACATATATCATACAAACATTTAAAATCCCCCCTAAAATTACAAATTTATGGTGGGTTAATCTAATCGGGCTCCCTGGAACAGCCAGGTCTTAAGTGCTTTGCGGAAGGTTCTCAGGTCTGGGACGCTCCGGAGTTCCAGTGGTAGATTATAAAGCAGAATTAGAGGTTGGGAATTAAATTAAATCTATAAAAATGGTATCAAAATTAAATTAAAAATAAATCTATAGGAAGCTAAATCTGCAATCTCTGAAAGTGCAGTATTACTTTCAACACTGTCTATTTAAACAGCACAAAAGTTTTGTGGCTTATCACTGTCTTCAATTGGGGCGAAATTTCAAAGTTCTAAAAGATATACCATTTCCTTCTCAACCAACTCTGCATAAATACTTATACTGAAGATCATAAGATCTGTTAGGCCCTTAAGGCATGTAATGTACGTTAACAGCTTCCCAAGTAAGTTTTACTACTTGGATTCAAAGATTCAAATACCGTATTTCTCTGTTAAATTACAAGTGCATCAACTGCCATTGTCATATGCTTTCATTAATTATTTGTCTTGTAGTGTGTTTCCTCACTTCATTTTATTTCAGGAGGCACATATTATTTAAGAAAACCCTCTGATTTCCTTTTTCCACACACCCAGGGAAGAGCAACATAAGATTATATAATAATAGGTTTAGAACTATGTCCAAATTCTACACACCTTTTATGCCACCATTCTGTGTCCACCACACCCTCCCTCCTTTCAAACTTGCTATTTCTGAGTTTGGTTATGTCATACCTCACAATACTACAGACGCACCTATTATTACATAATAAAAGAAAATTTCTTTCTAGAAGGGCAATTTCAGACATTTTCCCCCCTTCAGGATGAAATGAATCTACAGTAAATGAAAGGACATAAGGACATACTCTGGGAAATACACTATCATAATAATAGGACAACTGCGTCTTCAGGTTTGATTGTGGAACATTTTGACTCACAGAGAGAAGCAATCAGAAAGTGCTCTCCAAAAAGAAACTTCTATTAGAACATCTGGGAACCTCAGTGATTCAGTTCATTTTCCTACAATAAACAGAATATTTCAGATTTCTACCATCTACTAGGGGAGAAATTGTTATTTACTGTAATAAATAACCCACAAAACTGTCAAATTACTAAGACTGTATCACTTCTCATCCTTCCTAGTACCTATCTCCTCCCACTTATGACTATAATCGTGTTGTTGTAACTTTACAATTTACATTGTCTTATCTGCTCTCCTAGTACGATTTGATTGATTATTAGTATCCTATGACTATCACTGTTATATCTTATGATTCTTGTTGAATGTATCTTATTACTTTTTTTGTCTTTATGCACACTGAGAGCATATGCATCAAAGACAAATTCCCTGTGTGTCCAATCACACTTGGCCAATAAAGAATCCTATCTATCTATCTAAGCTGTACCTTTGTATATTGGCAATACAACAATATTTTTAATTGATCTCTCTGAGAATCTTTTATGACTGTATAGTCAATCAAATTGTAACTATAAAATAAACTGGCCACAGTAGAACCATTTTTTTAAAAAAGCGTAAGAATCACAGCACAGCACAGCACAAAAAAAGAGTGATAAAAATCAAATAAACAATAATGGTGAGACAAACAAAATGGGAATGAAGGACATAGAATCAGAAGAAAATAAAAAATAAAAATAAAATAGCAGCAAAAGAAAATTGGGGGGAAAGCGTTAATCTAATTCTTAACCAGTACACCATGTTAGGTCTTCAATTTATTTATCAGAGCTTAGCCTGGCATGCAAATGCATCCTCTTATGTCTTGGAGTTACGAGGTTTTTTGCTCATTCAGCTTTCCCTTTCAACCCGTACCTATATCATACTAGAATCTAGATGCAAGCTTATACAGATTTAACCAATTAAAATGATTCCCGGCCAGAAATGCCTAGAAATAAGACACTTGATAATCAATATAACACATCCTTCAACAAAAATGAGATATTTGTTAAGTGAGTTTTGGCCCATTTTACAACTTTCCTTGCCACATTTGTTAAGTGAATCACTGCACTTGTTAAAATAATTACCCAGTTGTTAAATGAATCTGGCTTCCCCATTGACTTTGCTTGTCGGAAGGTCGCAAAAGGGGAATCCTATGACTCCGGGACACTGCAATTGTCAGAAACGTGAATAAGTTGTCAAGCATCCAAATGTAAATCACGTGACCATGGGGATGCTGCAAACGGGGTTGTGAAAAATGGCCCTAAGTCAGTTTTTTTCAGCGACCATCAACTTCGAACGGGCACTAAGCGAACAGATGTAAGTCGGGGACTACCTGTAGCCAAAACTTTGAATGAAACTCAAGGGAAGAGACTCAGAAACAAAGGGGCCATTTCTAACCCTTCTAGTCATGCCCAGGTTTTCCTTCTGGTTGGCAATTGCGCTGGAAACCACAGGTTTCTTTCTTCAAGCCAGATCCACACCTGAATCCACGTGCTGCTTACTCCCACTTCATCATCCTACTTGCGGGTGGAAGGTAAACCACGGGGGACGGGGGTTAAAAGTTCAGCTTGCCACCCACGCGACGTGCCTCTTTTCTTGCCACAAGCACCGCTCGATCCTAGTAGCCCCATCCATTTACTAGGCTCGCTCACACCCCCTTCCTCTCGCGGTCCTCTCTGTGCAGAGAAGCACGCTTCATCCCGGGTATCGGGGCTACCCACCCCTGGGAAAGGTCACCGTCTTTGATCCCAGCATGGAAGGGGCGTGATGGGAGGAGACGCTCCCGGACGCTGCCGTGGCGCCGGGGGAGCCTTTCATTCATTTGGCTCTCGCTCTCACACACACCCCTTTTTTTTGGGTGGGGGGGGGTCGCCGCAACTCACCTCCTGAAATCAAAGGGCATGTTGGTGGCAGACGCAACGCAACGTCCCCGCCCCCCCACTTCTGCCCAAAAATTTCGGCTTCGCTCGTGCCGGCTCCTAGGGCAGGAAGTGACGGGCCCAGTTCGGGCCAAGCCGGAGGACGCGCTGCACAAACTCATTGGACGGGCGGACCGGCGCACCGCGACGCTTCCGCCGCCGCGTTAAAGGAGACGGGAGGAAGGCGCGATTGGAAGCGGGAGCTTGGCTGGTGGCTTTCTGTAAGGGGGCTCGGCGGAGAGCTTGCAGAGCTGCTCGAGGGGTGCTTTGTACGTCGGAAGGGTTTGGGGGTTCTGAAAGACGGCGGTCGGAAAATTAAACTTTAAAAGGGAGGGTTTAAAGAATATAATTTAAAAGATGGGGGGAAATGACGTGTACTTACTTTAAATAAACTTTTTGAGTTGTGAAAGTATACAGGCGACATTTCATCTAGTCGGTTCTCCGGGCCAAGGCTCCCCACATCTTGCACTGTTTATTTGAGTTTGTTAATGCTCTGGCTGGTGTCATGTACAGAAAACCGAAAATAAACCTGGAAATAAACTCTCTTAGATTGCATGGCTGTATTATTTGTGAAATTATATCTCACAGATAAGGCTGCGAATGTGTGTTTGTGTGTGCTTGGCCATTAACATTTATATATAACTCTCATTAAATCAATAGTTTCTAATAAAGGAGAATATTTTTAGTTCAGGTTTTTTCCTGAAAGCATTTCATTACTCAAACTAGGTAACTTCAGTGCTTGTGAGCACTGATGATGTTACCTAGTTTGCGTAATGAAGCATCTGCAAGTAAACAAGCACAGTCACCACCAGGAACCCCTCAGTAGTTTCTTTTGCTGGTGCATAAGCTTAGTGTGGACATTTGAAATAACTCTAGAGCATCTAGTGTTTGCCTGGCTTTTCAAACAAATATGAAAGTGTGCACTGGGAAAATGGTGGCAAACAATATCTGTTTATCTTTCTCAAGAGTCCAGCTTTAGGCTTAGTGGCATAGACATCTAACAGTCTGGCTATATCTGCAAGATCCCTTAAGCTACTTAAAGTACCTATAATTTTATTCAACCACATTTTGGAGCTTTCCACAACATACTCAGCCACAAGGTAGCTAGCCACATTTTAGTTCTTCACATTCAGATTTAGTTATTCTATGGTTTAGCATGTTATGTATGTCTTGAAAATTGCTTAGCATAGGCTTCTGTAGGATAGCATATTGTTATTGTCTGTCTGTCTATATCTATCTTGTCAACAACATTTTCAAAGGAATAAAATTCATAAGGGAAAAAGAAAACAGCTACCCTTCCTGGATAGCCTCATCAGCAAAGGCAGTGATGGCAAATTAAAAACAAGTCTTATCGTAAAACTACCCACACCAACCAAGTGCTCCACTACTAAAATAACGAGCCAACCACAATTGAAGCTGTGTAACGACCCTATTTAGATGTGCGCAAACACATTGCAGCAACCCTCAACATCAAAAAAGGAAACAGACCTTGGCGATCTCATACAAAGAGAACCTAATGAAAATGTTTTATAGATGGCATTTGCCACCGACCAAATTAAATAGAATGTTCCACAACATAGCACCAAATTGTTGGAAATGTGGAGATGGGCGTGGAACATACTACCATATGTGGTGGACGTGTCCAAAACTAAAAAAATACTGGAATAAAATAAAGAGATGGATAGAGGAAATTACTACAATTAATTTGGAATTACGACTAGAGACCTTTTTATTAAGTATGATACCGGAGAAACATGGGAAAAAAGCAATATATTTAATAGTCCACCTGATAACAG
>JANHGC010007957.1:742426-758931 GCA_027560395.1 Boaedon fuliginosus
GCCTGGCGGGGGCGGAGCCCAAATATGACGTCACCGGACCCATCGATGGATCCTTTGGAGAATGACATGGCTAACAGTAACAATCCTTTCCCAAGGAACAATATGGAATAATTAAAATATGACACATACATCAGCACTATTAAAGACAATGTATATCAGTGAATAAAACATTTAGAACCACCTCACAATTATACAATTACTAGCTGATTACCCGGCCTTGCTCGTTTTTTTTTAACGAAGTATAATTGTGGTGGCCAGGACTGAGTGGAAAGTGGCTTGAAAATGTGATTGGCGGTAATAGTAACTCCAGGTGGTTTCCCCCTCTTCATCGTCATCCCCCTCTTGTTGATCCTGTTGGCTTAATTGGGCTTGTAAGCTGAGGACTTCGTGGTAACTAATTTCACAATGGCAGGGATTCGCTTTAACAACCATGGCAAGGAAGGTCACAAAACAGGGGGGCAAAACTTAACAACTTCTCGCTTAGCCACGGAAATGTTAGGTTCAACGGTGGTCGTAAGTCAAGGACTGCCTGTACAGCAGCTCCCCACTGCCAGGGGTGGCATGCCCATTGAGACACACAACTATGCAGCAACATTATGTGGGAGAACTGTGGCGACTTGGGCTCCAATCAGCTGTTCAATGAAAATAATTGTGACGCTGTTGCATAACCACGCAATGGTGTTTCCAGCGCCACCACCAAATTGTGGCAAATCAGGCATTTCCTTTCTTCCTCACTTCTCTTTCCCTCTCTCCCTTCCACACATCTTTTTTTTCTTGGTCCCTCCCTGCCTACTACAGCCTACAATTCCCAGAGTTCTGTGTCCGATTTGCATGCCTTGCTTCTATTGGCTGCAGTGCTCAGCATTCTTTGCCCAATTTGCGTGCCTTGCCCCTATTGGCTGGAGTGCTTCAGGCCTCAGTAGAAGTTGGCAGTTAAATGTCAGGTGGGGTGCACTTTGGCACCAATTTGGGGGGGGGGAAATAACCCAAAAATCCATTCATGACCCCCACATTGTTTGTCGCCAGAGGGTAAGGTATGTTTATGCCAAGTTTGGACCAGATTGGTGCTGGCATGGGAGAGCCTATTGAGGACATACACACCCACACTTCTCTTTTATATATATAGATTGTATTTCTTAAAAAAACAAGGTAGAAATGTGTAAAATGAGCCAGAAAAATGGTGGTGCATATTCAATTTTAAGTTTGGTTTTTTTAAATGGTTATACTGACAACTTCAACATACTACAATCTTTCCCTTTCATCAGAGGAACCTCTGTTTTAGGAGAATCTCTGTGATGAAATCAGTTACAGCTAAATGTTTGAATTTATAAAACTGCTACCTACCAGATAAAACAGTTCACTGCTAAAACAGCCCAATTGCTTCTTAAGTATTTAGTGTCACTGAGTAAGATAAATGGCTTTTAGGGAACCAAAGGCCTTGATAAAAATATCAGCTGCTGTTACTGCTTAGAGAGAGGTAACCAATGCAAGCAGAGCTAATGTTGGCAGTTGGTATCGCCAAATCTACAGTTCTAGTAAAAGCACCAAATAGATTAGTTTGACCAGGACTAGTCTGAGATTTATTTTCTGCCCTGTTTACAAAATACTGCAAAGAAGGCCTGCCCTAGCATTAAACACACGATTGTTTAATGCACACTTTACTTTAGCTGTCTGATTAAAGAATTACAGTGTGTGAGTTGGGCAGCCATATAAATCTACTGAATAAATAAAATAAAATTCTTTTAAGAGCAGTGAATCTCACATGGATCTTGTTAATGAAGCCAAACTGAAAAGTCAAATAACTCACTTTCCAGAAGAATAGTTGCTACCCAGGACCCACTTCTCAAGAGAGCAACAGCTATTTTAAAGTCTTATTTTTGAGTTTATCTTATAAGTTGTCAATCAGTGTAGACACAAGGTAGACAATTAAATATCCACCACATTTTTTGGACAATTCTCATAAATTTCAGTCAATCTGACTAATTGCAAGACTTGTTGAAGTCATATTCAGAATCAGGAGGATGTCTCACGTTAGCTACTGTATGTTCTTATTTCATCCTAAGTAAAATGCTTTTCTAACCTGACAATTAAAATGAACACAGTAGGGTCAAGTATCAAAATATTCTGTGTCTTGGAATCTTGAATACAAATCAAAATATCCAAGTTATCACTGAAAATCACAAAATATATTCGTTAAATAAAGCGCAGAGTAGAATTTAAATATGTATAAATAGAATGGAACACAGCAGTGTGTTTCCTCTGATACTGGGAGTCCAAAGTTACTGTCAGATTAGTACCCTTAATTATTGTATTAGAAAATATTCTGTTGCAGCTTAATACTTAGAAAAGCAGAATATGTTTATGTGGCAAACTATACAGTGGAGAATACTACTTCCTAAACTCTGCTAAAGTAACACATACTGGCAAATTCTTGATATAAAGTCATGCTTGTCTGTCCATGTAGGACACAATGATTGACACTGTCCTACTAGCTACTTATCAGCTGGAGGCAGAGACACAGCACAGAAATTTACTTAAGTATAAAGTTCTCTTACCGAGCAATCAGTGACTAAATCTGATTGAAAGAAGGATTATGTATCACATTTTAACTTTTCCTTCTATTAGTTTTAAATACAGAAGAATAGTATTGTATATATGGCAAAATGCTCCCCTAAATATTCTTGACCAATGTGTAACAGAGAGATGAAGGGAAAAGAGGAACTAAATGACAGAACAGTATTATTTATTGACACAATGCAAAAGCTCAGTGCATTTCTGATAATCTTCTCAAAAATTTAGAAGGCAATATTATCTGAATGGTCAACATGAAAGCTGACTGCATTTCTGATGATAAAGTTCCCAACATTTTAGAGGGTGGTATTATCTGAATGGTTTTCTAGCTCTATGACTGTTCTTAGGGAGCTGGATCAAGTACATGATTCATTGCCACACCTTTAGCCTTCAAGTCTTTCACCTGACTGTGCTTGCAGCTTTTCCATCTGTCTGGTTATCATCCAAGAACACCCACCCATATAAAGAAAAAATGGCAAGTGCCTAATGGAAGCACAGATTATTGTAATTCCCATTCCCTCTGACTGATTCCTTGGATGAGATCCAGAATTAGCCTACAAACATAGTTGATTTTATTAATTTGCTAGGAATCCTTGGCTGTTTAGATGTATCCCCATTTTAATGCTTATATTTCTACAAGAAACAATGACCAGAGACTAATTGAAAAATATCCCAACAAACGGGTGGGTTTGACTTCTGGTTTGCCAAACTAGTATTTAGAACGACTGATGGACCCTGCCTACCCCTCCCCTCCCGAGAGTCTCCACGCAGATGCCAGGTAAATGTAGGGCATGCGCACAGAGGCTCTGGGAGGGCCATTTTCGTTTCCCCCTCCATGGGAAAGCTGAAAACTGGGTCTCCCAGAAGGTGCGGAAGGCGCAAAATGGGCCTATTTTCGGCCTCCAGGGGGCCTGTGGAGGCCATTTTTGCCCTCCCCAGGCTCCAGGGATGCCCCTAGAGCCTGGGAAATGTGAAAATGTCCCCCCATGCCATAGGGTAGAAGGCCAACTAAGCCACACCAGGGACACGCCCACCCAGCAACCAGGCAGAGAACCTGTTGCTGGAATTTTTGAAACCCACCCCTGCCGACAAATATATATATATATATAGTGTTTTACATCAAAGGTAAAGATACCTGTTTTATTGCGTACTCTTTTACCTTCTTATTCAAAATCTGGTGGCTCAATGGGTTTAATTAAATTATTTCATCTACAGGAGATTAACCATATAGCTTACTGAGCATCAAACACTCTTGAGTGTTAAACTCAAGGCCCGCAGGCTGGATCTGGACCATGGAGTGCTTATATCCGGCCCATGGGGCTGCTCTGGAACTATCAAAGACCGGCCTGTGATGCCTCTGGTGGCTAAAATGGGCTGTGTGCGGCCACCCCACGCCTCATTTTCACCCTCCATGGCCTCCTGCAGCATTCTGCTGGCTGAAAAATGGCCTCAAAACAGGCCAAAAATGGCCCCAAAAATGGCCGGCAGAGTGCTGCAGGAGGCCATGGAGGCTGAAAATGTGTGCGCGGACCCCCTGCACCCCATTTTGGCCGGCAGGGTGCTGCAGGAGGCATCCGTCCCACCCACCCCACTGCCGGCCTGCGGAGGATTACAATGCTGATCCAGCCCTTGAATAAATCCAGTTTGACACCCCTGCCGAGTGAAAGATAGCAAACTGGTGAATTTTTCAAGCTAAAGGGACAACTTTCTCAGGGAAAAATCACTGTGTATTTTCCCAGATATGAAAATTTTGAAAAGATGCATAGAAATCCTGATGATCTAATGCAAGAAATATAACACTGCTCTAATAAGTTCTTATTTTATTTCTCTTTAATTCCTAGGCTGGGCTTTATTTTCCAGTATATGAAAGGTGTGTGAGAGATTTATTTTATTTTCTTATTGTTTGCTGTGTTTTGCTCCCTGTTGAGAGAGATATATAAATAATTCAACTATACTTAGGAAGCAAATCAATTAGACTGTGCACTTATCTTGTAATTCTACTGGGTGCCATTAAAAAAATCTAGCTCACAACTGATCACCCCCATCTTGCAACTGTAGAAACCTCAGGAATTACAGATTTTTTTTACCAGCATGAATCATCTGCCCCCCACCCATCCCTTCTGAATCCAAAAGGTATTCTACAAAAAATAGTTCAAAACTAAGATTTAGTTTCTTCTTTATTTTAGTGACATTAAGAGTAATAGTACTTATACTAAGCAACTCCTGACAAGATGCTCAGCTCCAGAGTGATAATAGCCAATGCTTATATTATCCTGCTGCTTGGAATTCATTAAAGAAGGACCTTAGGTTTCTCAAAAACTATTTTATTCTAATCAACCCTTTCCCTACTGCTTTCATTTCAGAAAGTTCTTTGATTTGATAAGTCATGTCAATCAAATATAACAAAACCTTATTAACACTTGTAGTAAAATATAGAACCAGCAATAAAGCATAAATTTATTTTCAGTATACTACTGAAGAATCTAGGCTTTCCATTTAGGATGACTTAATTAACGTTAGAAGGCAATTCTGAAACTCATTTAATCCATTTTTAGCAAAATTAGCAACATTTAATAACACTTAACCTTTTGGATGTGTTATTCAAAAAGCCCATTTAATTGTATTTTCCTTAAACCTATTCCAACAAATTAATTTCTTTAGATTAACTCCATCTTTTCATTCATTACTTGAATTTCATTATTTGAATTTATACTTGCAATCTCTAGTTACATGGTGTTGTATACCACACACTGTGCAGTTGGCCTTAAATTCTAAATTTATTCAGAGTAAACATAATGAATCTGTGGTCCTCTAGATATATTTGGACTGTAGCTTCCATTATCCATGACCAATAATTGGGGATTAATTCAGAGGGGATCATTTCAACACCATTTGTGATCATAGAATTTCCATCTGTGTTAGAATTTTAACCAGTCCTATGAACCAAAATAATAACAAAAACAACAACAACAATAACAACAACTGATGTGCAGATAATTCTGCAAATAAATATGCATCGGCATCAACAGCAGGCTATACCTGGGATTCTGCTACCATGACATCTTTGATGACATGTGGTCCAACTGGTTCACTATTCTCCATTTTTACATAGGTGACTTGGTAACCTCGAATTTGGCCATGCTGTTTGTTGGAGATGGGTGATTTCCACAAAACACGAATTGCTGTTGAGTTCACTAATTCTACCTCCACTTTCCGTGGGGGAGCACTGGGCACTGCAATGTACATAGGAAAACTTAGTTAGAGAGAAATCATTATGTTGCATCTAACACTGGTATCTTAATTGTGATTGCTTTCTCTAGTCCCCACTCTTCTAATAGTTTTCTCAGGAACAAGTATTTCTGTACATGCATGTCTGTATAAAGACATGTCGGATTTCGAAGATTAACAGCACACATGCACAGCCTCTTCAATAGTATAACATATCCTGTTATTATTAAGAAGATGCAAAGCTTTCCTCAGAAATCTAAGGATTTCACCCTCACCTTCTCTTTGCATTAAAGAGTAAGCAGAGAACAGAAGCAGATTTATTAAGAGGAAAGAGGCTTTTAGAACAATAGCTTACAGTCAGTTGCTCCACTGCTACAGCAAAAGGCAGTTCTGAAGATTGAGATGCCTGCTTATGCTTCCAGGTTATAGAGTGCTTTTTAATAAAAAATAAAAAATGGCAGTTGCCTGAAAAATTTCAATTTTCTTACAAGGTGGTACTTTTTCATAAGGCAGTGTACAACCTATTTATTATTTGGCAAAACTGCATTCTTATTATTCTGGGTTCTTACACCGAGAGACAAAAATATCAATGAAAAATTAAAAAAGAGTAAAGAGGGAAGGGATGGGGGAATGCTCTCTCAAAGAAGCTTCTCCTTCTGCATATGAATGGGGCAATGTATTCATTTTAGAGTCCCCCTTGCCATACTGCTATTCAGTCTTAGCTTGAACGACCAAAACAGCATTCAACTTTTGCAAAAGCAATCTATGGCATCCAAAAGCACACAGTGCCTCAATTGTCAGTACAAGAGGAGGTTAACTGGAGACTGGGAAGTGGGTGAAATCTGCAAGAATGATTCCAGAGAAAAGATACGGCTGTCTGACAATTGCTCAGCTTTAGGCAACACATTATTTTCCATAGATCCCATTCCTAATTGTAAATAGTTACTCGAAGAGGAGCATCAAGGGAAATCATGATTTAGCAAAGGAAAGGAGGAGGACAGAATGGGGAATGATGTATGTTCTTCAGGCTTTCCAAAAAGCAAGTGGAAAGCAAATGTAACAGTGTCTAACAAATTGACCCCTTTTCTTATTAGAGTTGGTTATGCCTTCAATATTGCTTGTGATAGCTCTGCAGGGCCCAGCTACCATGAATCTTACCTACATAGCCTTATGCTAATGGCAACTAGCCAGGGATTGACTTATGTTGGGTTAGTACATGTCACTCCAATTATAAAATGAGTGTATTAACTACCAAATACATCTCAAGATACAAAAAAAGGTTTCATCCACCTTACATGCTATTTATGAAACTTCAGTATTATTGGAAGCTTTCAAAATCACACCTGACAAAGCCTACCTACCTAGTAGAGGCAACCATGCAGCCCTCAAACTAATATTTCAAGTTTGCTAAGACATTTCTAGGATTGTAGCTTTCAAGGCTTTGCTAAATGAGAACTAAAGCAAACAAATCAAGCAGCAGAACCCGCAGATGTGTTTCTTTTCCTGGGAAACAGTCTCTGAACATAGCTATGCATCACTTCCTAGAATTTCAGCAATGCAAGGAGTAATACAGCAGAGGCAGTAAAACCAAAGCTCTCAGTTTAAGAGTGGTTCTCTTCGTCCTATGTTTACTTTTGGCTCTCCAGTATTTTTAGGCCAGAATGTAACATAACAAGTGCCAGTCACTCTGAGTACTGAGTCAATTTCTAAACAGGAAACCTAAGTTGAGACCTAACTGACTTGTCTACCTAATGCAATACAATGTTCCGCTTCAATGTGTCCCTGATAGAGAGTTAAGAAGCAGATCTGTATACAGTAGGCAGCAGCGTTCCACCCAACATAACTTATCTATGAACCAGACATGGAGAAGACTCTTAATACTTATTAACTGACTCTAGCTTCACACCCTAACTGAATGATTACAAAGGAGCTGCCCTATTTTTTTAAAAAATATATAAACTGTTGTTTATATATTGTAAAGTAAGATCCACAGTGCATTCCTAAGAAACTTGTAACAATCGATAAGAGTCCCTGTTACCTTTGACCATGCATCAAAACCTACCGTCTTCATCAGTGCGAACAGAGACAGGGGTGCTCTCTGGTCCAGGACCAACATCTGTGTGAGCCCTCACCCACACTTTGTACTCTGTCCATTTCTCCAAGTTGCTGATCTCCCAGCTGGAATGCTCATGTCCAATGCCCTCAACCACATGCTTGGTGCTGTCCTCTCCTTCCACTGCCTGGTATGCGATGGAATATTGCGTGATGACTCCATTGCGGCTCTGAGCCAGTGGTGGTACCCAACTTACCCGGATGGTGGTAGAGCTGATGCTTACACATGCGACCTCTTGGGGTGGGGCAGAAGGGGCTAGGTATAAATAAATGAAGGGGGAAGATGTAGGGAAATGGTTGGGCAAAACATACCAAGTACAGTGAGATCTTACCCAGCCAACAGAGATTCTCCTAATATAGAATAAAGTTTGCATTTCTTTGTTATTTAAAAATATATATGTACAGGAATTAAGTCTATGTGTGCCATTCACAGGATCACCAGTTGTGGTTACCATAGTATAAGTGTGCCATATATAGAAAATAAAATTGGAAATCACAGGTCTTAGAAAATACTTAGAAAAGAATAGAAGAGCAGAAGTCCCCAAGAAAGAACTAAGAATAATGTGTCACCTTTAAATAATTCAGTGATATTCTTTTTGAGGAGTGGTATTTGAGCTGCATGGATGCTTCTTGCTTAAACTGCTTAGTACATAATCCTAGAATGCAAGGCCTACTCCTAGAATACAAGGTCTACTGAATCTGATATATAGCGCCATAGCTTAGATATTCCTGAGTAGGAGTTGAAACAAGAATTAGAAAGACCACGAAGAAAGTTTTTTGAAGAGATAAAAATATGATTTGCAGGATGGAAATATCACTAAGTAGTGAAGGAAACTTAAAATATCATTTTTTTTTATTTGGTAAGCAGAACAAAAATAAACTAGCAAACCGCAGAACAGGAATGTTTCATATATTAAACTGGAGGAAAGGCAGATCAAGGCAGTTTTTAGGAAAAACTTAAGAATTATGTGAAAATTAAACTTAAAGCTACACTTTGGATTGCAAGGACCAACATCAAACTCAAAGTTACCGGAGCATGCTAAAAATATTTGAATAGCATCTAAGCAAAAGTAGAGAGACAGAAACCAGGAAGGCAATATTGAAAGAAACGGCAGAAGAATCTAAACAATTCCTCAAAGAACTGACAATGGAATGTTTTTAAATAATAAAGTCACTTGAGTGTAACATTTCTGATCTAGTCACAACATTAACAAACAATACTGAACAATACACAAACTCTTAATATGGCAAGGGAAAAAAGATCCAGGGGAAGAGCTCAGAGAATTGGAAAAAAAGAAAAAACTGGATCTCATGGAAGAATGGCTAAGCTACATCAGGAAGTCAAACTAAGAAAACAATGAAGACATTTAAAAACCTTTACTACAAGTACTGCTGCCTGTTTAAATGTCAACTATCTGAAATAATTTCTCAGTTGCCAGTTAGTAAATGTGTAAGTGTGAAATAGGAGTTAGATATATAACAGTTGCTATTCAATCATTCTCTTCTCAACTAGATCTGATTATGGAAATCCTTTTATCATTGATTGTTTCTGTTTATTAACTGGTCATGTTGGGTCAACTATTGGTATTGTCACTGTAAAAAAGTAATTAAAATGACATAGTAAATGATCATAAAATTCTCTTAGGTATCTCACAAAAAGGCCCAAAGTTTCTAAATTAAAAGATTTAGCAGTGTCTGGGTATCAAAGACACAACACAGTAGGCAAATAGCAAATGGTTTAGATGCCATTTTATAGTGTGGCTATTGCCCAAATCATGGGAGGTTATGCTAATTTTGATGATCAGAGGGCAGGTAAAGATAATGAAACTGAACTCCTTTGAACTGCTAGTATTAATTATAAGCAAAAGCTGATAATATCGTAGCTTTGTTGAAAACATACTACTATATTTGAGAGTAAAGAAGTATAAAAGAGATTTATAGAAAACTGAGGAACTATAGGAAGCAATATGAAATGAAATGTTTTAAATCAATGTTTCAAAAATCAAAGTGCAACTTGTCAAAAGTGATTTATACTCCAGTCTTCTCAAAATGGCTGCTATATACAATATATCTTCACCAGTCTACCAGTGAGGTGTAATTATACTGGTGGAATATCCAGCAGTAGAAACTTTCTGGAAAGAAAAACGAATTGAGTATATATATTTTTCTTTAAAAAACAACTGCTGAACATCAATAAAAGCTGAATTTACAGCTTGGCCCGTGCACTGATTCCAATAGAGGTGCATTGTCCCTAATTATTTACTTGTTGCAGGTGCCAGAAAAAACAATAACAACAAAACAAATCTTGCAAAAAATATGGGATCCTGTCACGAGACCTATGCTACCATGATAATTCTGTCTTATTAGATGAAAAATAAATGAAATAATTCTTATGCTTTCTGGAACATATTTATTGCTATTAGAGCTGTACAATAATGCTTCAAAAATATTTATTTATTTATTTAGATTTATACCCCGCTTCTCTTCCCCGATCAATTAGATAGGTTATAGGTCCCACACAAGCATAGCATTTCTCTGCTCCACATTAAAATCACTTGGATTTTTAAGATGCTGTTTAAACTAAAAAAGGATACCACTTCTTTAATAATTATATTAACTTTAAAGAGTGGACTCCTGAAAGCAATATCATATTTTATTCAGACTCACATGGAATTCTGAATAAAGTTGTGCACCTATTATTTATTGAAAAAAAACATATATACATACACACTAATAAGAAATAGCCAAGAGCTGATGTGCCTGTGCAAATTGGCAAGCACTTTTTCCTAATTATTTTGAAACATCCTACTACTTATTGTTTATACAACAAAAAGAAAAAAAGAAAGAAAAATTCTCCGTAATCATGAATGTGATCAAATTATACTTTCTGCTATATGTATTTTCCACTGTAAAATGGAGAAACATTCATTTCATTATCTGTGTTCACAGTAGGCTGTTTTTTATGATGTCTGATGTCCTGGGATTCCAAGTTATGATATTTCCTTGTTGATGTTTCTTTTGTTATGCATGTTAAATAAAATTATTTTAAAATGATAAAGCAGGCTTGCAAGCTCAATTTGCCTAGAAATTGGCTAGTAAAAGAAAAAAAGTCAAGATCAAAAGTCAAAGCTAAAGAGAAAGAAATACGAGGTACCAAGAAACAGGTAGTAAACATGCAGGTTCCACACTTTACTCATAAACATTTTGGAAATTGGGATTCATTGAGACAATTTGTTTATGCTACTTGATAAACCTCATGGCAATTAGTAAAAGGAGAAATGAAAGATGTTTAACAAAGTATAGTAAGTGAACCATGTGAGGCACAAAATTACTTTTGACTGCTGATAGCTAATGGCTGGGTAAGAATCTCATCTGTGAGAGGGCTAATACACAAAACAGCAAATTAACATTAGAAGAGGTTAAAATAAAATTAAATAATGGAAGCATAAAAAAACCTGAATGAGATAAAAATATATACCAACATGTATCTAGATATTATGCACAGTCAGTGTCACAACGTTCACCATGTTCATACAGACAACACAATCACATTTGCAATGCCTTGATTAAATTTTCCTTGCAGTGTTCAAAGGCCAGCAGTTCACGCTGATATGATGAATACCAGGTCCTTAATAATGTAATTCCAATGTATTTTAATGGATTGAACAAATAGATCATTCTCATAATGCTAGAAGCAGTATCACTTTGTAGAAGGGCAACATAACTATATCCAGAATTAAGAGAATATTTGGCAACTAGTTTTCTTTGTAATATTTACATATATCTAAGTTCTAGATATTTTCTTTTAGCTGTCCATTTGACCCAGGCCTTGGTCTGAAGTTGTTATACAGGCTTGTAATGCCAGTTCCTCAAAAAAGTTTTAAGTGCATAATATTCCATTGCTTTTCTCCTGCCAGATTCCTGATAGTTTAATTATTCAAATCTTTATTTATGACCTTGAATCCAATGGATCAGCTACTGGAAGAAGAATAAAACATCTACTTCCTCTACCAGTTCTCTATTCTGCAGGACCCTCTATAGTAAATGCTTTAGAGTGGTTGACGGGCCACTGGCTTAAGCAACTGGTACATGTATCAGACGTTGGGATACAAGTGCAAATAACAGCCCTCATCGTGACATTATTGCATATATTTATTTACTTATTTATTTGATTTATACCCCGCCTCATTTCCCCGGTCAAAGGGAACTTGAGGCGGTCATATTAATATAATCTCGATATATGTCATATTAATATAATCCCAGTTTGCTGTAGATGACTATAGACATTGAAGTAATATTAAACGTGATTAAAGTGAATGTGTAGACTGACTAGAATATGTAAAATGATTTCCTTATAATTTAATCATTTCAGAAATCTCACATATTTGGACTTGCAATACAGAGCAGGACTGGAAAATCCTTAGTGACTAGAAAGAAAGAAGAACGAAAAGTGCTGGGGATGAGTTAATGATGCAGAATGTCATATAATGTGGATGGGGTAAATACAGTTTTCATTATTTTACTTTTTAAGTTGTTTTAAATCTATTTATGACTGACACTATAGTCCTGTGAGTTTTCTTGCCTCAAAATAATGAAATATCTTGCTATTGGTTTTCAGCAGTTTGTCCATCCTACTTCCTGTTTTGGCACAGAGATATAAGCATTATTCAGAAAAACTAATATCAACTAAGTTCAGGGGCTTTTTCCTATTTCTATCTTCAGTGCCAACTTAATATGCAATCTTTAGCTGCAGACTTGGATCTACAACTGCTTATAACACACCATCAGGATTATCCTCCCTTATTACAGGGTAGGCAAAATAGCTCCTCTGGGAATCACACACATTTCTGTCTGCTGCTAATTCTGGATGTATTTTAATTTGCAAGGGGATGGAAGTGTTTTTAAATGAAACAGTCTTGAGGCACCTAATCACTTTTTATTCCCTAGAACGTTTCTATGCCCAACATCAACTCAGAAACAGTATTGGTAAGGTAATATAGCACAAAATAACAGGCAGTGCTTCAGTCGGATGCTGACTCTAGTGAACCTGAAGAAAGAGTTGAACCTCTCTACCATGTCTTGTAAGGCAGCCAAAAGAGGACTTTGAAGGATCTAGAGAAACGTTTACGGAATCACCAGCACTAGGATAAGAATTGTGTTTTGATAGGTTTGAAAAACCAAGTCAGGAGTCTACAGAGAGTAAGAGAGACGGTCTGTTATGCATGTGAGTTTTTAAATACATACGTTACGTAAGACAGAGTATAAATTATCTGGAGATATTCTATAAGGGAGGGAATCACATGAATGGTTCAAGAGTGGTATGTGTGATAGAAGTGTGGGGTAACTGAAAAAGTGGGGGGAAGTGGATTCTAAATTGGTGAAGCTGTAAGTTCAAAGGAGTGGCCACATATTTTGATTTAAATAAATTATGTGATAAAGCTGGAGCAATCACAGCAGCTATTTAGAGATTGGACCACCCCACTATATATTTTTGTGATGGCACCTATCATACTCTACTCTCTCAAAATGCAAATGTGCTAATAAAGCCAAAATATTGCACTCTAACTGCGGAGGCATCATATATTGCTCAGTTACACACAGCCTTGCATCACAATTCACATCTATCGTACAGTATTTCACATCTGTATTACTCTTTGTTTCTGAGGTCTGTCCTTTTTGTTTAAGTACAATGATTGGAAAAGTACCCAATTGGTCCCTATCAATTCAAAGTATTTCTTCAGTAGCTGCAACTAGTTCTATAAATATCCCCATGCAGTATGTTCTCCAATATCTAATATTTATAATATCTACATCTGGGTATCATTTGATCTAATTCATTAGTTTGACACTACGATTCCACAAACAGGGCTGCTGGAGTCCTTATAAGTGATATGCTGCTAATGAGAAAATGAAAGGTAATTTCAATCACAAGTGGAACAGTTCCATCCTGAGCTGATTCTACTTGGGAAAACATTGGCTGCACGCAGAAAGCTCTGCTGTTATTGCCATCATTTGTTGTCCCATGGAGTCACAAAACTCTTTGACAGATGGCACAAACAGAAATGTTTCACTTCCACCCTGAATGTTTTCATAAAAGCAAGCCCTCAAATCACCAGTGAAAACAAGCTTATCTCAAAGCTTTTTGATAGCCTTAATCTGTTTACGTGCTACATTCTGCCAATAAGTGAACTGAGCTTATACTTCACCAGCACATGGGCTGTGTTGTGGCTCCACAGCGTGCTGCTGAACTGACAGAGGACTCTGACTCTGAGGGAGAGATAGAGTTAGAATCGGAGGAAAGGGAGACGTCGGCTGTTGACATTATGCCAGACGCTGGTCCCTCCACGAGTTATCAGGAGCCAGTAGTTTCTAACAGTAGTGGGGAAGAGGCTCTGAGTGATGCCAGAACTTGGAAGCTGCTCAGAAGACAGCAGCAATGTAAGAAGGGTAGAGGTCGAGCTACAGCTGACCAGTAATTGCCCACACACTATAGCAGTTAAAAGGGGTCTGGTTGGGAACTGTTCTTTGCACAGAACAACTAAAAATTATAGAGAGAGCATTGTGTTTTATGGTCTATCCTTGTCCATGGATTTTCTGTTCCGGGTTTTTCATTTCTGCATCATGAGTGTTGTACTTTGAGTGTCTTATCATGCCTGGACTAATTAGGAAACATGCTAGAGGCTACTGGCAATTCTTGTGCTTTTAAGAAAGACAGACTTTTGGAGGTTTGGGTTAAAATAAAACACTGTGTATTTAAAAAGTGGTCCTGATCTGTGTGTTTCGAACATGGGACAAGAACAGGCTGAGAAGAGAATAAAAAGCAATTCAGTGTCAGTCATCTTTTCATCTAGCCATCTGATTAATTTTACTATTGCCTGGTACTATATATAGTATGAACATGCAACATGGCATACCACACTACTTAGTTCAGCCTTCATTCTCTTGCAGAATGCGTTAATGATTTCCCCTACTTATAGAGATTGGAATTGCTCTTTTCCAAATGAATTCATAAAAATTTGCAACGGCAATAACACAATGTGTATAGCACAGACAGCTGGATGTCCTGGGATGTATGGAGAAAATATGAGCAAGGTTGTTTCTCAAAGGGATATGAGCACATGCAGAGCAGGGATATACATGCACAAGGTTCAGCGATTGAATATCTTGTTTGCAACGGAATGGAGGGTGGGAGAGGATGCAGTAAAACTCACAGAGACAGGGAATACATCCTGTCTATTTGCTTTCCCCTGTAAATCTGTGAGTCTACCTGTTGAAAAGGCATGATCTAAAAGAGAAACAAGACTTACCCTGGCCAAATGGGCTCCTGCTTCAGAACCATAGCTGGCTCGTCGCTCCTCATTTCTCTAGACATTTTCTCATTTCTCTACGGTAGTTCTAATTCCCCATTAACTCACACAGTGGCAACAGCATTCTCCTTGCTTACGTTCCCATAGCCATACAGAGACACTTACTGGACTGTGCTGTCCGAGCTTCCAAAACTGGAGTAAGGACTCCTAGTCCCTGCTCAGATCGGGCTCCTAATTGAAATTTGTAGAGTGTGTATGGCTTGAGTCCTTCAACTGGGTAAGATGAAGTCTGGTCGAATTCCAACTTATGCTAGAAAAGATAAGAGTTGTTTTCTTTTAATTTGGAGGGGAATTAAGGAAAACCAACCTTTAATGATTTTTTTGTTGTTCTTAAATCCTTTTCCCGTCAAGGCTTGCAGATTAACCAAGTCAATTATACAACCCAAGTTACTGACTTTGCATAACAGTAGGAAAATCATGATCTTCATATTGAGGACACTAACAAAGCACCATCCTGTGCTCTTCAGAAACAAAATATCTATTAGAAATGCAACCACAGCATTCTGCAACATGTCAGTGTAAAATGTCAGGAGAGCAAAAAAAATGAATTTTCCCTCCCAGCATTTTGTTATGTTAAGTAGCTTTTAAATCAGAGTTTGAGCAATCGTAATATAGAAACTTTACACACACACATACACACACACACACACCATAGGAACCCAATACATTCTGTACTCCTCTCTTGGATAATACTGTGCATTCCACAATTTTGTACAGGTAGTCCTTAACTTACAGGAGTTCATTTAGTGACCGTTTGAAGTTACAAGGCACTGAAAAATGTGAGTTATGACCATTTTTCACACTTATGACCATTGCAGCATCCCCATGGTCATATGATGAAAATCCAGATGCTTGGCAACTTACTCATACTTATGACATTTTCAGTGTGCTGGGGTCATGTGATCCCCTTTTATGACCTTCTGACAAGGAAAATCAGTGAGAAAGCCAGATTCACTTAACAATTGTGTTAAGGAAGGTCATAAATAGGGCAAAACTAACTTAACAAATGCTTCATTTGCAACAGAAATTTCAGGCTCAATTGGGGTCATAAGTCGAGGACTATCTGTATAAGCGTAGAAAAGTCACAGAAGTTAATGTTGGTCACAAACAAGTCAACAACCAGAGTATTTCATTGCCTCTAAGTGTTAATGTATAAATCAAATAAATAAATAAATAAATAAATAAATAAATAAATAAATAAATAAATAAATAAATAAATAAATAAAT
>JANHGC010007957.1:759031-771444 GCA_027560395.1 Boaedon fuliginosus
CTGTCCAGCCAGAGTCAAGGTCTGACCGAATCCGAGTGACTTTGTCCGACAGAAACTGAACAAACTCCTCAGTTCTACCCTGCAAGGTTTCCTTGGCCTCCACTGGTCTCAGGAGGGAACGAGTCACCCTAAACAGGGTGGCTGGGAGACAGTCTGCGGCCGCGATAAGAGCGGCATAGTGGGAATGCTTTGCTGCTTTTATTGCCACTAGATAGGTCTTAATATAAGCTCCTAGTAGTACTCGCCTGGATTCGATCTTCCCCTTCTTCCAGCAGTGCTCTAGACATCTCCGCCGCCACTTCATCCCCCGGAGCTCCTCAGTAAACCAAGGAGACATCCGGGGTCTGTGAGCGGTGAGAGGTCTCAAAGGCACAACACGATCCAGGGCCCTGGTGGCTGCATTATTCCATGCGGCCACCAGGGACTTAGCTGTGTTGTGGGTCAGGGAATCAGGAACCTCCCCAAGCTCCCTCTGAAACCCAATTGGGTCCATTAGGCGCCTGGGGTGGGACCACCTAATCGGCCCTGCCTCCCTGCAAGATGGGGTGGGTTTCAGGAGATCCAATTGGATAAGGGAGTGATCTGATCATGGCAAGGGTTCTATCACTATATCCCCCAATCCCAGATCATGGTGCCAAAGCTCAGAGATTAAAACTAGATCGAGCATGTGTCCTCCCTATGAGTCGGACCCTGAATTACTTGGGTCAGGTCCATGGTTGCCATGGAGGCCATGAACCCCTGTGCTGCATCTGAGGAGTCACCCAAGGATGGCAGATTGAAGTCCCCAAGCACTATCAGCCTGGGGAACTCAACCGCCAGCCCGGCAACCTCCTCCAGCAGCACAGGCAGAGCTGGTGCAATGCAGCTGGGAGGCAGGTACGTTAGCACCAGACCCACCTGAACCCCTAAGTCAGAAGGAGAGACTCACACTCATCAATCTCAGGATCAGCGCCCTCCCGTGGGTGGAGTTCGTGATGCATAATTACCACCACCCCACCACTCCTGCCCTGGGGTCGCGGCTGGTGCACCACCTGAAACCCGGTGGGGCAAATTTCTGTAAGGGGAACACCCCCTTCCGGCCCCAACCAGATCTTGGTGATGCACACCAGGTCGGCCCTCTTCTCCAGGATCAGTTTCTGGATCAGAGGGGCCTTGTTGACAACCAACCTGGCATTAAAAAATAACAGCTGGAGCACAGGGCCCTGAGTACAATGACCAACGGGCCCTTGTGAAGAGCCAGAGGGGTTGGAACACAGTACTGCCAACAACTGGCGCATACGCATTCCCCGATGATGGCTTACCCATCGGCTCCTGCCATATCTGCCTCTCCCAGACACCACCGGGATTGGCCGACCCTCACCCCCTAGAGGGGATGTCCACCACAGACTACTCTCCCCCACCATATCATGCTTACAAAAAGAAGCCCACCCACCCCACTTCTTCAACAACAATCACCCCCCACAATAATTAATTTAAAAAACAATTAAATATAATACCATTTAAAATTGGTATTAAAATCTATAAAAATATAACAATTAAATATATATAAATATAAATCTATATATAAAAATATATTGTCAAGGGATTTCAAGGGATTTTCCAAGATGGCAGCCATGATAGATGGAGGTGTGTTTGTCGCTCTGGGGGTGGCTGCGGAAATTCTTGGTAAATTTTGCTCTCTTCGGGATTAGTCAGCAGAATTGGACATGGGGCGAGAGCGTGTATTTGGGGGACCTTGGCTCACCATATAATGCAATCTCAGCTTACCTGAGGGGTTATCAGATTGGGGGAAAGCGAGCTTCTACCAAACATATGCTACTTACCACCCTGCTGGGTCTTGACTTGAATAACATCAGAAGGGGGGCCATCTCCTACGGAGGTGAAAGCCAAGACACGGATACTATATGTAGTCTCAGTTATCAAACTGCCCACAGTGGTGAGATGACTGTCATCAGTGTTGTGCTTCTGCCACATGCTGAGCGGTAGATGGGGATCAGTGGTGTAGTATACCCGATAACCTCGAATCAGTCCATTAGGCTCTTCAGGTTGTTCCCACTGGACCAGCATTGTGCTAGCACTCAGCATCCGTGCCTGCACTTTGAGAGGTGCACTTGATGGAGCTTGTTCTCCTGTCCGTGCCTCAACCAGTTCACTAGGAAGGCTCCTTCCAATGTTGTTTACAGCAATAATGCGGAACTCATATTCTGAGAAGGGGCTTAGGCCACCAATACTATAGCGGGTGGTGGCCACACCATCCACTTCTTGGAACGTTCCCTCCAAAGATTTCGGCTTATATTGGATGACATAATAGGAGATGGGGTCTGCATTCCCAGAGTCCCAGGTGAGAGTAACACTGGTGGCTGTTGTTTCAGTCACTAATGGCTCTGTTGGGGGCTTTGGCAGAGCTGAAAATATATTAAAAAAAACCCCATACTATTAATGCAATTGATAGAATGTATAAAAATATAAATGAGATTCAAAATTTCCTTAACCTTCTTTTTAAAGGCAGAAATAATTTTACAGAAACATACATTTTATATTACACACTACCACATATTACTTGGAGTGCTTTTAATGAAAGGGTAAACATAGCAATCATGTTAATAGATGTGTTCACAGAACTTGTTGGTGGCTGGTTAAATAACCATAATTTAGACAAGAACCCAAGTCAGCTTTCAAATGGGGGAAAAAAGTTCTTCAGCTGGAGTACCCTTCAGGAACTTTTGTTCAGGGCCAATTCACCAAGGCAATAACACTTGCATTGTACTACTATTACAAGAACAACATTTTTATGGGATGCAAAAATTGGGGGGAGGTGCATTTGGGTGATGGGATATTACAGTATCCCAGTCATGATAACTCCAAGCATTAGCAGAAAAAGTCACATTCTTCCTGCACTACTAGATAAGAAAATCTAAGGCCAATACTGTGATCTGTGATTCTTTTATATATTGATTTTATGGCAATACTACAGATAAATCAATCAATATATAGGTACAAATAAGAGAAGAGTTATATCAGAGAAATTAATACAGAAGAAAAATATGCGGGTTTATTTGTTTGTTTGAGATTTGTTCTGCATTCTGATGTTTGTGTATCTGTTTCATGAAGTAAAAAATAATTAGGTAACCAAATGAGAAGAGCAGAGGTGGGCTGCACATACTGTAACAACCGGTTCGCCTAGTACAGAACTGAAAATGTGAGCGTTATGTTATAAATGTTAACTATTAATGCTCAAGGTATCTCTATCCAGACAACATTCTGTTTAATGAAAGATGGATTGTTTACAAAATAAAATAAAAAATTTAACAAAAAAAACCTGAGTGCATGCATGCCTCTTTGCACACATGTGCACCATCTGCACTTGCGTGGGGTTGGAAAAACACAGGGATTTCCTGTGCATGGCAGCTGCGGTGAGTAGAGCGGGCAAGACATGGAAAGCAGCTGAGCTGCATGGTGAGCAAGCCAGATATATAGGAGGGGATATCACCGGGGCAGGTGGTTGGGCACAGCTGGTGGTCAGAACTACCGGTATGACAAGTCGGTCCGAACTGACAGCAGCTCACCACTGGAGAAGAGACATGTTACTGATATCTGGGACAGAATCTTCTCTAATTCCACATTAGAGAATAATTCCACATTATAAAGCATTATTTGGCCAGTTTCCCTAAGGAAAAAATAAGAATATAAAATCTGAATAAAATCTAGGAAAAGATAGCTGCAAGTGTATATATCTGTCATAATATCTTTGGACATCTGGAATTTCTTACCTTTGACAGTAATCTGTGCTGTTGCATGGATTACTCCCAGCGAGGACATGGCTTCACATGTATAGTTGGCTGATTGTGTAATGTTGATCAATTCTAGAACATTCCTGCCCATTGGCATGTCATCTTCTTTTGTTAATTCCACATCTCCAACAATCCACTTCACATACGGCATTGGAGACCCCACTGCTACACATGTGAGGTTCACACTCCCTCCAGGCATCACCTCATGGTTGCTTGGAGGGATTGAAAATCGAGGAGATACTCGCCGCACTGAAATAAGGAACAGAGAACTAGTAGGGTCACAGCCTCAACTTGTGTATTCATTTTTGCTTTCAAAGTCGATGGATAATGGGGACTCATCCTATCAAGAAGTAGTAAATCACTCTAGAAAAAGAAAATTCTGTGCAAGACTTGTTTATTGAATTTCATGTCTACATGCTTCCTTTTTATGTCACATTGGTATTATTTTCATCAAGAGGTCTGGCATGTTACATCATGTCACTAAGATGAATCTTCATTTCAACTGCATCCCGTTAATTAGAAAATAAGTTCATTTCCAATCCATAAGGTACACTAAAATTCTGCCAGATGTGTTTCAGGCCAAATCTATGTTATAATGGCAGGTACAAATTTTCTTTCAAAATTATTCCATATATTATAACTAGCTAAAACAGCATTCCCAGAGAAAATGTAAAGAGGCCTAGGCAATATGCAAACCTAGTTAGCATTTCTTTTTTGGAAAGGAGTTCAGATCTATCCTGACACAAGAGGACTTGGACAATGGATCGCACCCCTTAGACTCTCATGTAGTATTCTTCACTTGGTTTGGTGGCAAGCCTTCAGATGTACTAAAGCTTGCTGGCTATTAGCTGAACCACTTCATCTAGGGAAACGGTACATAAATGATGCTCTTCTCTAAGGCCAGTGTTACAGGCCAATTTAAACAAGGGCAAAAAACATAACTGATCAGCGTAAATCTTTGTTTCCTCTGGGCAAATTAATTCCAGGTTTTACTTCAAAAGGCTTGTGCTATATCTCCTCTGGGAAACCTGTTTCTCCAAAATGAAGTCAGTGCTTATTTGCTGACAGTGCTTATATGTGGAATCCTCTCTTCCTTAATAATATAGCCTCTACAATTCATACCTCCTGATTGTCAAGCAAATAGCTAAAGGGCAGAGAATCTATAGAAAAGACCCATTAGGAGGGAGATTACTGAGCAAAGCTTGCTCAAAGGGCTATGGTCTACTGGGTGTGTTTTATGCTGGACCTCTTCCTGTGCTGTTTCTAGCATCACAAAATCATGTTAGAAAGGCGCAGCTACTACCATATGGTAGAATGGTAGTGCTGATAAGACTCAGTTCAGATTGACAGACTAACAGTACCCCTAATGAAGTTTTGCTTGAGTTTTTTGATGATTCGTCAGTCCAGTGGATTCACAGAAAGAAAACTGGCACAGAGGGCCTCACATTACTATGAACAACAGAATGAAGATTTGAAGATAAATGAAACAATACTGTCAGCAATATGTATACTACACACCAACTTGAGGACAAAAAGGGCTTCATAACAGCTGGAAGAATAATAATGTACATGTTTTCAAACGTGTAAAAACAGGTTGGTTTTTTTTAATCAATATCAAACCAGCAGTTACATGTATGGTTGCCAGTGAGAGACTTGTTACCCAAATGAAAGGAAGTACTTTATAAACACAAATTAAAGCAAATAAAAGGGGGTTAGCTCTAACACAATTATCCAGATATTTGATGGACATGGCAATGGGTCAACATGATGGGGTGGTTGTCCAACAGCCTGGATCTGATCGGCAAGAAGCAGGACTCTTCTCTTCCCCATCTCCCACTCAATGAACATGAGGCTGAGCCAATAGAGGACAGATTTGCTTATATATTAGGATTTCAGTACAGTGGACCAACCAACTTCCCACCCCCTTACCAACTAAACTGGTCTCAAACAAAAACAAGCTTTAGGAATAATGCTACAAACTCGTGCATGGCAATTATTCACTGACTTGACATGCACCAAATAGACAAAAGACCAAAAAAGGAAAGGAACCAATATATAAAATCTGGAAGGAAAAAAAAAACTCAGCGGGAGTGGTAGAAATGCACAAAAATGCAATTACTGAAGTCAGAAATGAAACTGGGAGAAATGCATGCAGAAGGATCAGACACAATCAGTAGCATGCCTTTGCCGTCTCTACTTCTGTGAAAACCAAGCAAGATAATTCCTACCTCCTGTTCAGGTTATTTAAACCACATTCAAACATGCATGCTCAATAGTTAAAATTAAGTTAGTTTTGACAGAACAGAATTTCATGACTTATCCCTCAAATATCAGTCCTTGGTTATCTCCTTTGTTGCCATAAAAGAACCTGTCAGGACTACGCTAGGAAGAAAGAACACAGCTTGTGAATCTGCAGATAAGAGCTTAAGTTCATTCAGCAAAGTGCTATCAAGAAAACCTCTCGCCCTTTTTGAAAGCTGCCGTTTACTATTCTAGTGGAAGGGGATTAGAAAAGGTTATTTGACAATATATCAGACATGGGGCTCTTCTAGCCTAGTCCCAGGATGAATGGCAATGAAAATCACCCCCCACCCTTCTATTTCTGCACACAAAACAAAACAAAACAACCATTTTTTTTAAAGCCTATAGGCAAGTCTTTACCTCCTAGTTTCATTACCCAAAGATAGGATCTAGGACAGAAAAAAAAAACATTTCCCCAAACAACTCAGCCAAATGCCAATCTTGTGACTGAAAACAGATACACATCTTTCTGAGGCCAATACTGACACTAAGCGAATAATCTCTTTCTTCTTGTGGTAACCTGATTTTGCAGTAGCCGTCTCACATTTGGGACAGAGTTTAAAGTTGTGGGAATAAGGTTGTCCTAATTTTTTTCCCCGTAGACTATTCTGTTCTGGGCCTTTGGCTAAAGGAATACATTATTTTTTCCATTATGACATTAATAATCCATATGCTGGCCTCCATCTAATCCTAACAGAGAAGGGAATGGTTCTTCTGTTGCCCAAAAGGAGAAAGTGAGAGTGAGAAGAACTGTTAGGTAAAAAACTCAAGATGTCAGATGTCAAGCCCTCCTCAGTAGTTTTGTTCCTCCCAGTCTGATTATAAATAACCATTAAAAGTGCAGCAAATCAGACTTTAGTTCTCATCATGCACAAGGGAAGAACGGGGCAAGGCGATCAATAGAAGCTCAGATTCTTCCTTATTAAATAAGGATCAGGGGAAAGCTACTCTTCTTTTCCTTCTTTTCCATTTTTAAAATTTATCTTAAACCTCACACTGAGGTCTTCAGGTCTATAAAAGAGACAAAAATGGCCCCAGTGATGCTATGGATTGGATCAGAGATGCTATAGTCAATCCAAGTTGAAATTCTCAAACTCAGAATATAATGCTAGAGCAACTGGCAACTTTATTTCCTTAAGTTCAATAGGACATTAAGTAAGACTGTCGATTAGCTCTACAAATCTCTGGCAGCCCATAGCAGTGCTGTGGAATGTCACTTATGCAACCTCCATCCACATGTGCTGATGTTCTTCTAGGCTCTAATCTCTTGTTCTTCCCTGCTACTAGTATGGGAAGTGAAGCAGAGCTGTCAATCAGTATTAAAACATTTTGACAGAGAACAGCGCAGCTCATGAAAGTTACTTACACAATGTCTACACATGTGTCTAATTCCTACCAAGATCTAGTTCTTTGCCCTTCCTACCAATGAAGTCAGTTACTTAAGGAAATTCCAATCTGCCAATTACATAAATCGTCATCCAATTTACAAGCAGGTACCAAATTGGTCTTACATATTTTTTAAAAATACATTTCCCTAACCTGCCAGGATTTGCTATGGTTTGGAGATTAAAAAAAAAGCAAATAACAATTTCACATTTTGCAAAAAGCACATTTTTGAAATGCTACTCTAGGATAATAATATTCAGGATTTCTTTTAGCAGATTTTTCAGAGAAGAAATGCACTGCCAGCCCTCCCAGGGTGTGGAACAACATATAGCTTGCAAAAGGTGGACATTCCCTACTGAGTTGAACATGTAGTGTGGGCAATAATTTATCAAATTATTTAGTAAGTGACATGGCCTATCCCAACCTACCACAAAGCAATGTAGGTAGGAAAAATACCCTGGCAGAGACCAGATTTCTATTCTGAGAGGTTGGGATGAAGCAAACCATACTACAGAGTATTAATAATTCAGCATGCAATAAATGTGCACTTTTCCTGCATCCAGGGCCAATGAGCATGATGTCTCTCACATCACAGTAGTGGCTTCTCAAATTTAATCAGACACTGAGATCATTCTATTAAAAGTCCTCTCCTCAGTAGTTTCCAGCTTCCTTTTGAGAATTTCCAGGTACAAAACAATTGCTTAATACTAGGAAGTTGTAGCAATAATTAAATGATTACAACAAAACTAAAATAAGTAGACTTCCTAGAAAAGAACAGTGAGGATGGCCAAATTAAACAGAATGTAAAGGCCATTAGCCAGGCTACTTATATAGGCTAAGGTTAAATTCAGACAACTTTCCTGCAGTGTGTATTTACTAATGCTATGACAAAAACCAAAGTCTATGCTGTATTATTTAAAAGATCCTTTAAAAGCAGTGGATACCACTGCAGCAGAGACACAGCTTTTCTTATAGCATGGGCTTTAAACATTGAATACAGATTGGTTCTGCAGGAAATATATTTACTGGTACGATGTCTCCTATTCCTCATTTTACTGGGTAAATTAAAGCTCAAGCTACATAAGTCTATCTTAGGCATCCTAGTTTTGGTAAAAATGCCAGGATTACTTTAGAGCAGGGGTATCAAAGTCATGATGACACGTTGTCGTCATGTGATGTATTACAACTTCCCCCCCACTTCACTAAACCGGGGATGGGCATGGCCAGCATGTGACGCATCTAGCCTGCAGCCAAGTTTGACAGCCCTCCTCTAGACAGTCCAGAAAAAAATGGCAAAATTGTTATCACGAGGACTTCAAATGCAAATTTTAAACAAATCTTTGACTTTCACAAGGCTATCATTTAATGAGTTACAACTACAACCAAATTTTGAGGGGGGAATTATGCAAATCAATCCTCCATTCATTATTTAGGATTAACAAAGGTAGAGCAGCTTTCAAGTTGAGCTTGACTTCAGGTGACTACTATGTTTTGGTTATCTTCCAGATATATTTGCTATTAGCTTCTGAGGGTTTTTTTTTTTTTTAGATTCCTGGTCTAGCCAAGAGCCATGGATTTCTCAGGAGGCTGTGTCTCCTACTACACTAATCAAATTTGACCATATTTAGTGTCGAAAGTCAATTAACGCTAGTTAGCTAACTGACCGAGGCTCACTTAGGAGGAATGGTTATATAAATCATCCACTGAAAATGTTTTACAGTTATACCATTCTTGATTTTTGTACCCCCCGCCCCCTTTTACTCTTTTAGCTTATACGCACAGTAGGACATTTGCTTTATAAGAAAGCTGGGCTAGATCAAGAGAACTGGGATGTTTGCTATTTCCTTTTATTGTCTAATGGCCATTGCATTTACTTATTTTGTTCAATTAATTTGCTTTTGGAAGTTGGAGAAAGTATAGACTGGAAATATTCTGAATCACAATGATCTTAAAAAAAGATCTTCTTGTGGTATGATGGTACCTGGGGCCTTTCCAACAATTGACAGAATTATCAGCAGGAGAGAAAAATGGAAGAAGAAAAAAATGCATTTAGAAGGTTATCTTCTGCTCAAACAATACTGTACTATTTATATTTTTTAATGCATCTCTGAGTGCTGACATTTTATATTCCAATTTCCAAATCAGGGCTGAAACATTGTTGGATTATATTTCAGCTATAACTTTTAAGGCTAATTATTTGCACTGACAACCCCATATAACAGAGTATCTATCATTACAGCAGTACAATGCCAAGGACCCATCATAGTTCAGTCTGGTGACATGCTAATAGCAAAGAAAGAGAAAATCAGACTGCTGTTTTGAAATTTGCATTAATTTACTTTGAAAATAACACAGCATTAAAGATGGAGGGAGAGAGAAAAAATGAAGTGCTTTATCAACATTTAACTTTTTAATATATAACCTGGTAGCAATTGCAGAGCAATAATTAAATGCATGAATGAATTCTTCATAATTGAAAATAAAGGACAAAAATGTCTAAGATGTATTTATTTAAATAAATAAATTTAGAAAGCTGCTTTAATCCTAAATTACTTTATGTAGCTTACAAATTTAAGCATTCAGTGCCAAACAAATTATAAAGCCAGGAAACATCCACAGGGTTATTTAACACCTTCTCTATTTCACCCTATTATATAATTGAGCTGTAAACATTTATGGGCGATGGACCTTGAGATTTGTTCTTGTTTGGCGAAGGGCTGTTACAAATTCAACATTTTTTCTTCAAGGGTGGTAAATATATATATGCATTTGGGAATAACTTTACATTTGAAATCATGATGTTTATTTTGTCAAATTGTTTCAAACATGTGCACTGGAAAAATGGATCACTGCTAGATAAACATTGTTCCTGCAGCTGAAACTGGAACACGGAACAACTTTCAAACATGAAATAGTTCTTAAGTGTCCATCCCTCAGCCAAGGCTGTTGGCACTGATATATATTTCTAAGAATTCATGGAAGAAATACTGCTATTTGAACTTGCACAACAGAGCACTAGGTATGAAGAATCTATGCAGCTTTATGATCTCCCCCCATTTCTCAATTTTCATCTCTGCCAGGATATCATGGAATACTGCCTTCAATAAATTTCAGTTTAAGACTGGAAATAAGAAAACTTTTTCTTATTCCATTGTTGGTTAAGGGAGAGTGTTAAAAAAAGAATATTGAGAACAAAAGCTACAGCCTCAGGACAACTGCAACAGCAGCTCATTAAACATACTCTAATTATAATCTTAATGAAGTATGGCTTGAGGGGCCTCAGTTTAAAGCAAGTACAAACAGTAGCTTTACACAATTTAGGGCTATTATGCTATACATGGAGCGCAAGAAACCAAAGGAAGCAGGAATCTTTTAGTGCAGACTGCAAACATGAGATCATGATAAATATATGAAACAAGTCAGCAAACAATATAGGAAAAATGCTGGGATGGGTGAACTGTAGGATGTACATGACTTTGTCCACAAAACTGATGTGTAAATTCCTAGTATGATCTGCTTCATTATAACCGAGGCACAAAAAGTAACAAGATTTTGTTTATTCACAGAAGGAAAAATACCGGGAGTAAGAAAAAGTTGCTATTATATTAGAATTACAGCTGGCTAAGTAAGTAGCAACTCAAAAACCATTTTTCTCTCATCCCAATGCATAGCACCATTTTAGAACTATTTGGCTTGACATTGCACTGCAGCAAAAATATTGGATTTGCTTATTTCTGTCACCCAAGTTACATCGTTTCTAAAATACATGGATGCCCCAAAGCACCACCAGCAATAGATAAAAAATAAATCAGGGGCACATGTTTCTTTCTCTAGCACACAGCAGAGTGGAAAGACTAACACCCCTGAGATTCAGAGATACCGTACAAAATGAAAACATGAGAATGTTCCTAATTACCTACAGCTTTACATTAATAATGTACATAAATTCACCATTTGAAAGAGATAGGGGAGTATTAAATGAAGCTGGAAGCAATTTTATTCTTTGGGGTGGGACAAATGTGTTTTTGCTATACTGCCAAAATTAAGTTACTTTTATTATTCTATCCAATGCTTATATTGTATTATTTGGCCCCTCACATCATAAGATAGTCTATCAAAGTCAATACCTTCTCTGCTACCTAATGATATACTTGCATGCAATTCATTCCTCCCCTCTCCCCAGCCCAAAACAAGGGAATTGCATGCAGATAAAAGTCTATGCATATAAAACATCAAGCAACAAAGGCATGCAACCATGGATCAATGCTATCAGCAAGGTCATAGCAAGTTGGAAGCAGATTCCATCAGGGCTGCAGGGCAGGGCCTGGCTTGGAGCCAGTGGCCATCAGATCCCCTTTCTGCAGGGATGGCTCTCAATCCCCTACTGGAAAAATCCCATCTGAGGTGGCATACTGTAGATGGATAATAAGTGAAAAGGACCAACCTTCTCGCTGATCTGAGAGATGAAAGTTTGTTTTGTTTGATGACATTGTGCGATGAAGATGAGAAGGGAATAAAAAAAGACAAGGAAAAACACAGAGAGTAAAAACAGGCCAAGCTGCATGTGTCTGCACAGCACTGAAACAAAACATGATGATTGAGACCGGCCAGGACTACCAATTCTGCAAATTCATATATGTACAAACAACCTCCCACCCACGTCCATGCACAGGTACACAAATTGGCCATCTTGTTTCAAAACGTTAGGTCCAGCTTTTCTTCGTTTTCCATATCCACATAACCCACAACATGCAGTAAACCGCTTCATCCCTGGTCAAGTGTAGATAAGCGTATGTATACATTCAATCCAAAGGTATGTATGCACCAAATTTCATTCAACTCAGGATCTCAAAGTCAATCACTGCCCTAATATCAGCAGAGCTACTTTAATCCCACCTATCCCATTCACAGTTTTAATATGAGCTCACCCACTCC
>JANHGC010007957.1:776636-792893 GCA_027560395.1 Boaedon fuliginosus
ACAGGAGGTGACAAGGGCATGAGTGACCATGAGAAGAGCCTCAGAGAGTCGAGGAAGGGGCGCAACTGGTGCAACAGGTGAACCTGTGCATAGGCCCCCTTGGCCATAGCTGCCACATGATGATCTCTTGGTCTCTTGGTTCTAGTCTGGTGCTTTAAACTACTATATCAAACTGGGCTCTTTATCACTTATATGCTACAGCACCATTTCCATTGCACATTATTAAAGACCAGGCAATCTAATTACCAGAAATTAAATTTACCATATTGTAAATTTATTTTACAAAAATATAAAAATCCATCTTTGGATTGCAGTGTCAAAGAATGGTTGAAAATGTTGGGCAATTTAGCAAAAGTAATTTTTAAAGGAGACAGGCATTTTCTATATTACATTCCAATGCTAAAAAACTTCCCAAGACAACATTAAAGAATTATGTGCCATGAAAAACAAATAATATTAGAATTAAGGTGCAATATTAGACCTTTCAGCTTCAAATTAAAAACATCATAAACTAGTCAGAGTAACAGTGATTTTACTGCAAAATCTCATCTGGACACCCTTGGAGAAGAATTCCTTTAAATCAGTTTCTTCTGCAGAAAAAAGTTTAATCTTGCATTCTGACCAGCTTTTTTATTGATAAGAAATATAGCAGGACCTCGGAAGAGGATTACACTGTACAAACAATTTCATGTAAGAGAAAGCAGTGATACAGATTATCGCTTAGATATCTTTACTTTTTGGGGTGTCAGATCTATTTTTTCAGGACAAAGAAGGCACAAAGACAAATATATGTGTACGTGTGTAGAAATCACAGGGAAAAATAAGCATTTCTTCCCTCCCCCGCATTAACTCCTACTGATGCCAAGCAGAAAATCACCATCATGGCAGCAGTATCATGTGCCTCCAAACAATTAAAATATAAGATTAATTATTTTGCTACAGTAATATGTACAATGATCTTAAACATCCCTTATTTTGCTTACCCAGATGGAAGAAGCCAAGGAAAACAACTTTCTAAATGTATATAAAACAGGTATAAAAATGGTCTGGGAGTTAAGAGAATTGCAATAAAATAAAATAAAATTGGTCAACTGGTTAGGATATCTATTTTGGTTTGCAAAACAAAAACATCTGCATAAATATTGTCTGGCTAACAGTACCTGTTGCAAACTTCCACAGGAGACAATTTACGTAGTAAGATGTCTTATATATACTATGGACTTTATCACAATTCTGCAGCTTGGAATCCAACCTTGTAAAGATTATGTGCAGTAAGAATGGAGTTTTATTCCAAAATGTATGCTTTAGAAGCAGAATGGTTAACAGAAAATTAGCCATACATGCAGGGCTGAAAAATCTTCCTAGCAGAAGCTGGACACATGTCACCTTTCTGCAGACGCAGCCAACCAGTCAGCTAGATGAACAACCTGCTTTTCACATCAAGACTTGAGGCCACAGTTTACTGCACTACTTAAAATCCAAAGGGACTTCTCTATCTAAATAAAGAGTCAGCAAACGGGGAATCAGGCAGCTTTTGAGATGTTCCTTTGGCTTGGCAAGCTGGGCATTAGCTTTCCTAAGTCTATTTGCAAGCCTAGACAAAGGGAAAAGCACTTAAAAGAGAACGTGGCTGAAAACGTGCAATTGCTTATCTAACAGTGTAAGAGTGACATACATTCAAATAAACATTTCTGCCCCTCCTGCTCTCTAGAGACAGAGTATTCATTTTACTAGATTTGGCCTGAATTTTTTTTTATGATAATACAAAAAGTATGAGATCAAGCATGATCACATTACAGGTGTGAAATGGGTGTTTATATTGAGTTCTAAGCATATTTTAAACTTCAGCTTTTTGTAAGTTTGTCAAAATTGTTTTGTAAAATGGAAAAGCAGCTGTAGAAAATGAGGTCTAAACATTATGAGAGCAACTGAGAAAGTGAAAAGCAATCTTCCAGCATGTCATTTTGGTCTTTCCTGGGCCTGGTTAAGGCAGCTTTCTGTCATAAATGGTCTATGTACAGTATGTGTATTCAGAAGTGGCTGGGAGTGAAAAATGGGAAGGGAGGGTGGAAATGTTCTATTTAAACAAGCAGTTGTTAGAATCTAGACTTAGGGTAAAAATAAAATATGGGTTTAACTGCCCATCAAAGGCCACTACACTGTGGACTTACTCTTTCCCCCTCACTTTTAACAAGTGTCAGACCTTTAACCGTGAAGGGTCTCTAACATCACTTTTTCTTGGCTGATGCAAACATTTTATCTCCTTGTAAAGCACCCCAGAAAAAAAGCATGTTCTTAATGAGGTACTGGATTCTTTGACCTACAAACAGAAATCAAGGCTCCTCCTATTTTGAGCTCAGGAATGAAACAGAGATTTGAAAATAGTTTGGCAAAATGGCTTTATGAAACAAACTGCAGCTGGATCACAGCAGGAATTGCAACTATTCTAATAGGTTCAGCGATTATCCCTGTTGTTGAGAAGTTGTTGATCAATAGAACACATGAGAGCTACATCTATTCCTGATCAATGTAGTAAAGTGCTCACCTGCCAGAGAGCAGATGAAACCTAAGAAGAGAAACCCAGCAGTTTAACACAGCCCCAAAAGTCTCTTTCTTTCTTTTTCTCCCTCCTTCTCTCCACCCATGAATGAATGATGAAAAGACAGATTCTGACATTGTTTCAATCTGACCATCACTCATATTATCCCCAAAGGAAAGGAGGGATCTTCCAGGGCTTGAATTCATGGGCTAGGGAATTTTAGTTTCATCACTCACAAAGCATCTTGTATTCTCTAGCTGCAATGTTGACTGAGTAATTTGAGAGGCAGTGACCATGGAAAGGGGGGGGGGGGCAGAAAGGGATGGGAGCTTGCCTTCTCAAACTTTACCTCGCACATAAAGGTTTGCTGGAGCAGAGTAACGGGTCCCTGCACTGTTCGTAGCGACGCATTCATATTTGCCTTGATCCGACTCCTCGCTGTTTTCAATTTGGAGAGCCCCTGTGTAGAAACAAAACACAAACGACACTGGTTATAACAAGATGTATGTTACTGCTCTGTACCCTTATTCCAAACATGAACACAAGAGGACAGATGATGCCTGTTGCTTCTTGTAGGGTATCCATGCTTGTTACTATAAAGCATCTGTTGTGCCCAGTCTTCAAAGACAAATTATTGATAACTTTTCAGTTGTTTTTTATGTATCAAATAAATTTCTCCCATATGGAGAAAGTATCAAAAGAATCCAGACTTAAAATAACTATGCCGAATATTTTTCCATGGCAAAATATTATACAATATTTTAAATTGTAAATAGTTCTGTGTTATATGAACACAAAAACAAAATACAAACCCAATAAACCCACAGTAAATCAGTCAATCCAAAGTAATCTAATAGTTCACTACCTTTAACTATCTTAATCTATAAAATACACTTCATTCCACAACGAAGTATCATTAATATACTTTTAAGCCTAGCAAAGGACCACAACTTTTTCACCTTGAAAAATCCCTTGTTTCCATTGTATTTTACATATAATTATACTGTTCTATCTACTAACAACATCAACAAGTAACAACATCAGTCAGTAGTACAACCAGAACCTTTGTAAGGCCCAGATACAGAAAGTTTATTTGAAGATTTTCCAGGCCATACATTTTCTACTCACTATATCCTGTGCCGCTGGTTTTTTGTTCAATGTACTTAATAGTAACATAACTCTTGATGTTTCATTGGTTTTGCTGCTTTGAATTTTAAGCTACTTCAAATGTTAAAATACCGTACATTTTGGATGAGTCCCCTTCCATGCTACCATTCCCTTTCTTTAAAAAGGGCCCAAATAGCAATCATATGAATCCAAGCAACCAGGCTGAATACTAAACTTTGCCTAATTCACATTAATTCACATTACAGATAAATATATCGAAACAGTACAACCTCTTCCTTCTTATCTTGCCATTGTGAATGAGCTAAATCCTATTCTGTTGTTTTCCAGATTATGGGAGATGTAGGTTTAGAATGATAAAGGCAAAAAATAAATAAACCATGAACATTTTAAGCAGCCCTGATACTGCTATTCAAAAAATGGGATTTGGTACTTCTTGGGGAATAAATACTTCATTTGTGATTCAAGAAGTTGAGATTCCACAGATCATAGAAGGCAGCTTTCACTCACAAAAATTATGTATACTCTTGAACCAAGAGAAAAGGCATTAACCTGTCTGCTTGTCAGAGTCTGAATCCATTTCTGGTTGCCAAAGAAAAGAGTGCCATGAACAGAAATGGCTGTTTCTGACCTCCTACTCCAAGGCATGGAGGTTAAATTCAGTTTTCATATTATTGGAATAAAAGGAAAAATAATGTAAATCAACCACTCTCACCTACATCATTTACAGCAATAAACTGAGACCGCAGTATAAGTCTGTATCTCAGGAGAACTAATGAAGTTCATTATGTTCTGCTATTTCATAAAAATTATATAGAGAGCCCTCTCTATTGTTGTATCAGGTCTGGAAAATAAAAATAAATTGATCAGAGAAGTCTGGCTCCGGCTACCTTGTAGGGGGCATTTCATACTCTGTACTTTTAAACATCCTGAAAGCTTATACCTGGCTGTTTCGGTGTGGCAGAAATCATTTTGTGACTTAAAAGATATGGCCCTGAGAACTGTTTTTGTATGTTGGGACAGTGGACAGTGAAGACTTAATGGTACTTGTACTAAGCTTCCTCTTTCTCTAAATTTAGAAAATCTGTAAATTTATGCCCCCTCCACAAAACTTATATAATAGTTCATTTTAATATTAACTGTATTTTATACTTTTTGTATTTTAATTATTGTTAGACATACTGACTATAAAACAAATAAATTATTTGAACAATGTGCCAATAACAATTAGAGGGAAGCACCAGAAAAAGGACTCCCGATCATTTGTTCCCTGACTGGGGATAGATCCATATATCCAAGCTGTGGGTAGGTGAGTGTATGTATGGATGATTACAATATTGAGTCCTCTGTCTAGTATAGGTACATGTTCTGTACTCTAGAGTGTAAACGGCAGATGAAAGTCATTTGGGTGGCAATGAGGAAGGCTTTATAAAAGAGGGTTAGAGGGAAAAGCTGTGGATTTTTCTTTAGTTTCTATTTTTCTAGGTAGGGCTAGGCTATAAATTAGAAATATCCTGGCTTTTCCTGAATCTGCTTCCACTTTAACACGTTTGGAAAGTAAGATGTCTGAATAGCAGGAACTGGAAATCTATTGCACGACTTCATTTCACATAGAGTGCAGGATTACAAGAATCATGTATTGATTCTGGGCAAGTGCTACTTTTTATTTCTGACTGTATCAAAGCAGAAATTCTGTACAGAGTTACAGGAGGATAAAATTAGCTACACAAAAATGAGAGTTGTCTGTGCTCTGTAAATATGCATTTCTAATAATCACATGGACCTCACAGAATGTCAGCCAAACATCTTCAAGCCCAATTTATTAGCAATTAGGCAAGAAAGGGAATCAACCCAGCAATTTTCCTATTGACGCTCATTACGATCCTGCTTAATTGTTTCCTCCCTGGGGTTGATGATTGGCATGTCAGATCTGGACTGAAGCTGAGTTTCTGTGATTTATGCAAGGGCCACAGTCACTGCAAGATCTTTGAACTGAGCAATTCACAAGGCAAATATAGGAATACAATTCAGCCACCAGTTTGCTTCTTTGGGTATATCGTACATCTAGACTTCAAACACCCTTTCTTTTTTATTCCACTTTAGAAAGGAGGGAGGAAGGGAGATTTGCAAGCTTTGCAGGAAGCAAAATTGCAAAACTGCCAAAGGGTGGCAGTCTCTTAGCAGGGTTAAGCAGTATTAAATTTGTATAACATCAGAAGAATTAGATGAAAGATTAATCAGCTTTTCTTTGTCAGTTTTTAGGTATCTGTATTTTAAATTCACGTTCCTTTTGCTTTGAACATATAAAATTCATATTAGGATAGAGAAAAGTGTTAAGCACCTACTGTACTTTTAACTGTTTCGCATGTATCTGTTATGCCATTACATCATAGAAACATTATCACTGAGTCACTACGCAACTACAGTGGCATTTGGCTGTAGCACCAATTCTGGAAGCTAACAGTGTTATCAAATATTGAATGAGTGAATACCCTGGTGACTACACAGAAGCTTTTGGTGAGGAGAATGGGTTCCCTGCACTAACCGCTCCAAGAGAACAGAAGATCAGAAGATCTAATTTTTCATTTTGCTTATTTAGTTCCACTTTATGGCAATAGAGAAAGCGGCATTTGATAAAAGAGAAACAAATCACTTCTTCTAAGGTTCATTTGTTGCAATCTATTGGTCATCCCTGAAAACCCATGTCCACTCATCTAACCTCTTCTCTAATCTGCCAGTTAACAACTAGAGCCATACATCTCTGAACAATCTATCAAAACTCACCCTGACCTTTCAGCCTGGGTCTCACCTGAAAAGCAAAGGGGGAATGTTAAAAGTGACAACATGCCTCACAAATACAGAGCTCTTAGAAAAATGACAGCATCTCTGCACAGGAAAAGTAGGACTCATGGCTGCAAGTCCAACAGAAAGGTTAGTTTTCAAAACAGAACACCCTGCTTCTCTAGCTACTTCATCTGAATTCCTTCACACCTTCGCTCAAGAGAGATTGCCTGGCTTTCCCATCCAATGTACCTAGCAACTATGCATAATTGAAAATAAACATCCAACTAATTGCAGGCACAATAATCCATTAGTCTAGTCTCATTTTGATCAAATTAATACATCATGGAAATGCAGCAACTTACCTTTAGGAACACCTCAGAACATTATCATTATGTGAGCATAACCTCCCTTCATAAAAATGCTTTCCTCTATCCCTGCTAGAGATTCAGTAGCCTGTATGTTTAACAAAAGGTGTCAGTCTGACAGAAATCCCGTATGAGATGCCAAGAGGTGGCTCTTGGCACTTAGAAAAATGTCGTCTTTGACATTCAAACAGGACACATGCGTTTTAAATAATGTCAGGCAAACTCTTAAAATACCTCATTAGAACTCAGATAGAGAGATTTATGTTTTATGAGATGGATGATTCTCATTATAGCAGTAAGTCAATGCTCTCAAAAACGATATACCGAACATATGGTGGTTCTGGTGCCAAGTTGTTAATGTTCTCACTTGTTGGTAAGAAACACATGACAGTTAAAAGCAGGAAAAGCCTCAGTCTGGTATGAGTAAAGATGGGGCTAGAAACAGGCATAACTTGGCTACTTAACATGTGCTTTATTGTTTTGTTTTAAGATTTTTTGTAGTTTTAGATAAATAGCTTAAGAACTTATAACATTACAGCTGATAGTCTTGAATCATTCCAAAGATTGGATGACAATTAGGCCTATATCATTTGGCCACATAACTCAGATTTTCCACTAAATTCAATTCAAACGTTTTTGAAATAACAATCCACATTTGTTCTAAAAATATTAACACAACTGAAAACATTAACATCCAGAAACTGAACCAAAACCAAAGACTGCTTTATTAATTTGAAGCAATGATTTAATGAAGAAAGAGCAGCATTGTACAATTGAGAGAGTACAATTTAGCAGAGACAATAAATTTCAGAGAATTCAGGGATCAGTCAACAGCAGCAGTTACTGAAATCACAAGAGATCAGGATCACTGTACATAGTACTGATTACAATTTTAGGATTACTTCCAGAAACCACTCTGAGTGTTCAAATTACAAAAATTACATAGCAGGCTTGGGACTATATAGCTGCTACTATGGAGGTATGCTGAACAATGTAAGATTTAAGATGAACAGATATATGTCAGATTCCTTTACTCTCAACAAATCTTTGAGCCATAGCCACAAGGCTGTATTAAGTTTCAGAGAGAATGGGGCTGGCTGATTGTATCTCTTCCCCCTGCCTTCATATTGAAAGGTCTGGCAAGCTGGACAGACACACTTATAACCCTCAAAGGAAGTCCATGCTTCCTAAACAACCCTTCAAGAATTATTTTATTTTTAGTTCTTCAGTTTCTATCAGCATTAGTACAGAAAAAAGAACATTACTGTTCTCTTGTGAAAATACTTCACCCTTCAGATGCAAACCACAGTGGATATTTCAACCCCTCCTGGACTCAGTACTCCAGACAGTAACTGAATTGGAAAGATCAAAGAACCCTCTGTGGCATGAGCCAGAATAGCACCTTCCAATTCACAAATGTTCCATTGAATAACCCCCCTTTGACCTATGTATGGCTGCAATGAATGATTCTACAAGGTGCCAGATACTAAAAATAAGCAAAAACAAACATGTGTGGGAAGGAATGGCAGATGACCTTGTGTACTGATACAGTTTGGAATGAAAGAATAACTGGAGATGGCACACCGCTGAAACGTGTCATGGCAAAAAGAAATGTAGTGATACGAACATTTGAGGCACAATTTAGCATTCTTACCTCTAATTGGCGTACCACCTGGTGAGGTAATTTGAATGCAAATAAGATTAAAGAGAAGCGTTAGTACAACGAGAAAAGGGAGAAATTGAAACTAAAAAGTTTTTCAAAGCTAGAATCCGTATTAGAGAAACAGGTATAATAATATATAAAAAAGGAATGTGCAGTAACATTGCCCTAGATTGGTTAGTAAAGCTCCACCAAGAACACAACGTCTGATCTCAATTTACATTCCTGGTTCTCCCCCCCCCTCCCATCCCCCGAAAATAAAGGATGTCGGCAAACCACTATCATTCATTGTCACAACTGAAATGGAGCAGGAACTGGGAAATGGGAACCATGCCCTTTTATTCTGCCAGAAGATGGGGCTGTGGGAACATCACCGTCAGTGAAGTACAATAGGAGTGTGTGTGTGCATGCATGTGTTTGTGAATAAAGAGAAAAAAATATATGGCAGACCGATTCTTGGTTTAAGATTACCTAGACCCCTGGGGACGAAAATCTGATTACATAACTGAAACTGGAAAACTAATAAATGAATATAGGTTAACTCGTGTAGTAAGTTTCTCCTGAGCATAAACTGTTGTCTCGCACCATTCAGTTTTCAAATATAAATGCAGAGGACATTCTTTTCGCTTTCACTTGGACTAATGGCTGAGGCATGCTTTTGCATAGTTACATAGCAGGCCAAGAAGAGAATTGATACCCTTTTTACAAGGGGGTTGAAAATAGTTTCACATGCTATGAACACAATTTATAAAGAGGGATTTTTATAGAAGAGTTTGCTTAGACTTGGCCCTTTGAACAGCATTGACTAGAGGTGCAGAAAGAGAACTGTATGCCTAAACTGACAGCAATTCCCCTTTGATTCATAATTTTGTCCCCTTGGTTTTATTTTGTACAAATGAAATCTGTTAGTAAGGGTACGGAAATTCATGCAGATCTAATTTCTAGGTAGTTTACGGTATGTGTTGGTTTAATGCAGATTTTGCACATCTAAACACCAAGCACTTACCAAACAAAAAAAAAAAAAACCTGGGGAGTTTAAACAGACAGGAAGAGAGGGTTAAACAGGACACAAAGCCTCAAATCATGTTCCATGTATTGATCAATAAATACCAGTAACCATAGAAATGCTGTGTATCTGAGATTAACTGCTCCCCACATTCCATTATCCAGAGCACTGATCACCCAATGGGTGACAAAGAAAGACACTCAAAGAGTTTCTGTAAATACAAAGAAGGCAGATTTTAAGCGCATTTAACTTGCTTCCTAAAGAATGGTTAAATTATTTACACTTATTATTTCCTTCCCTTGCTCTTTTGTAGAGCCTTTCCCTTTGGGCAGTATAGCTGCCGCTTTTAATCAGTGGAAACAGTTCCAGCTGCTTTGTCTGGCATTCTCCGCAGCCAAGATGATGTTATTCCATCTCCACTTTACAGCGGGATTGTTTTTGCCAGTGCTTTTGTTCACGGATGGGTGAAAATGGAAAGCCCCATATTGCCCACTGTAAAGGTGAATATTTTCTTACATAATAAATTTGCATGTTTATCTGTTTCTCTAACTACCATTCATCCCATTCACCTCAAAGGAGAAGTTCACATCACAGGAGCCTGCATGGCTTCCAAGTCATATCAACAGGAAAAAAGAGGATTACTGCTTCATTTATGCACAACAGAAAAACTGCTGAGTATTCACTTTTCTCCCCAGTCTGCCAATTATTACTGTAATTAAACACTCTAAACCCTATCTTCTTCCTACCTGCAGTTAACTGACATCGAGACTTTCCACAACAGAGAGCAGCAATCAGTCTCCCAATCAGTGAAACAACACCTGTTTTAAGTTGCTCTCAGGTGTGATGCTGATCTTGGAATGCATGCATATAGCCACTGAAAATTGGAATGAATTGTCTCCACAAACTGAAGAATCCCATACACACTCAGTATGGATTCCCTAAAGTGCAGTTGGTTCATTTTTCTTCAGGACTGAGGAATTTTAGATTTTTCTTGCTAGATTCCAAATCACAACTGTTAAGCAATTTAAAAAGATGTTTTTATTTGTACATAAGTCTCCAGATTTTTGTTAATGGTCAGGATTGCCACACAGGTATCTGAACCACAAGCCAGCAAAGCAAAAATCATGGCATTTTCTTAGAAATCATAGAACCCTAGAGTTTAAAGGTATTTTAGAAGTTGCCGAGTCTAACCCAGTGTTCCCCAACCTTTGAGGTATGGTGGCCTGGTGTGTGTGGGGGAGGAAGAGGATGGTTCCATGTAGGTAGCAGGGGTATGTGCGAATACGCCTGCCCACCACTCGCATAAATGGAGCTTTGCATCTGAGTGTGAATGCCCACAGCTCACACAAATAGAGCTTTGCAAATGAGCATGAGTGCTCGCTACTTGCATAAGTGGAGCTGCGCTGTGCTCACCTACCACTTGTGCGATCTGGTTTAAACAGACCACAACCCAGTGGTGGACTGTGGCCCGGGAATTGGAGACCCCTGGTCTAATCCTTTGCTCAATGCAGGATCTACTAAAAACTCTCTGACAAATCTGTTTCAAGTGAAGGAGAACTCAGAACTTTGGTAACATTCTGGCTGATAGCTTGTATATAGTCAAAGAATTCTTCCTGATATCTGGGCATACCTATAATTTATTCATTGGGTTTCATCTCTCCCTCTGGTCCATTCCTTCTATGAGACAATCCTTCAGATATCTGAAGATTGCTATCATATTTTCTTTCAATCATCTTTTTTTGTAAGTTACTCATATCCAGCTTCTTTAGGGTCTTGCTTTTTTGACCCTTCATTGTCTTGATAGCCTTTCTTGGAACTTGCTTCAATTTGTCACTGTCCAGTTTGAACTGTGGTGTGGGTTATGGTAGGGAACACTGAATGGATGAATTATCTGACACAATAAACATACTTTCTTGGATCCTATTAGAATACTATTCCACTTCTGGCCTGATTTTCGTAAGTGCTTAGTGTTTATTTTACTGCACTAATAAATTAGCAATATTTATTTCTTTAAGCAATGTATTAGTCACCTCCAAAGCAACTCCAGGAATTATATTTCACATTTATAGTAGATCTAAAACTAAACATCTTGTACAGCATAGAGTACAATGGTGCTGCCCACAATAATCATACCAGTTCTGACTTATTATTATGAGGATGACAGGAAAGTACTCATATTAAAATCTTGTCCAATTTGCTGCTTAGAAAAATGAATGCAACTCACAGATACACATTATGTACTCACTGCTCTATTAAAAATATTACCCAGAACCAGGGCTTTTTTTCTGGGGGAACTCACAGGAACGGAGTTCCGGCACCTTTTTTTCCTTAGACTTCTTTTGTATATTAGTATATCTATGGTGTGCATGTGCAATACGATGGGAGTTCCAGTACCTTTTTTTTTTTTAGTTCCGGTACCTTTTTTTTAGAAAAAAAGCACTGAAAATGAGCATTAGGTGTCATGGATCAGTCTGCTGAAAGGACACTTCCAAATCCACAGTGGACCTGGTCAATGGGAGAATCCATACCTGTTCTGTAAAGTGAGGGGTCTGAGGCCATTTCGGAGACCAAAAAACAAAAGAAACCCTTAGGGAGAAAGCTAAAAAAGCTGGACCAGAAGCAGTACTGAGAGTTGCAGGAATCTATACTGGTATTCTGGAGAACCAGTTTCTCCATGTTTGCAATCAAGAGTGACAAATTCAATGGTAGGGGTTTTTTTTCCCCAGGGAAAGACCCACGTCTGAAAACAATTGGAAAGTTACCGCTAGTCAGTATGCAATATGATTGAGGAAGTTAGCAAGCAGCTTTCTGTATTCCTTTTGGATATCTGAAACTTAGATGCAGGACTCTGCTTTCTTCTGCTTTTATCTTTGTAAATCAAACAGAGAAGCCTGTATGGAATTAGGGAGTCTGTAACAACAGAGCCTGGGAACAAAGGCAAATGCCTGAATATTTACAAGAAATATTAGCCATTTTTCCCTAGAGCCTGCCAGTTTGCAACGCAATGGAAAATTCAGCGCTCTTCTTCCTCATATGGCTTGTTTTCTTCCTCTACAGAGCAATTTGTCATCTGGTATAACTGAAAATTACCATTTGCACCCTAATTGTGTGTGTGTGTGTGTGTGTGTGTATTTATTTGTCTGTGATTACAAATGGCAGCAGTTCATCCCAATTGCTTCATTGGTTCTTCTTAGGAGTGCAAGTTACACACTTTGCATACAATTTGTTTTAGTTTATTAGCTGCTGCGTAGAACTTTCTTGGATTATTATTTCTTCAATTAATACATAGAGTGTATTAATATTTTGTTCAGATTTTAGAGTATTCTCATTTTAATGGGTAAATGGGTTAGTAACAGTTTTTGGTATTTCCCACTGCTTTCCAGAAGTCTGAAGAAGCAATGGGCTCCTCCGGCTTTATAAGACATGACAGGTATTCATTTAACATGAGAAAAAAGACAAAGTGGGAAGAATAACAAGCGCTTGATAAAAGAGTTAAAAAAAAAGGTACACCATTTCCTGAACTAGGTTTTGAAAAGAAGACTCAAAGTGAAGTCTATATCGCAAGGCAATGTCCATGCAGGTGATTAGTACAGAAAATTTATTTGTGTCTGCTTCAAAGGTCCTATTTATTAGAGTCCAATTGAGTAGGCCCCTGAATCAGTTGATTGCTTCTCCTCACAACGGCCTCCCAAAGTCTGGTCACTTCGATACATAGAGCTGCTAGGAATTTCGGGATGCAGAACCGCCTCTGATACCTAGTAAAAAGGACATTGAGACCATTTGTACCCTCCTTATTTTATCTGAACTATACACCCCTTATATATTCCTGACATTTGGACTTATCTGACCTTAATATCTTATCCTTCCTTCAAAATGCTCAGGATAGTCCATGTACTTTTGCCACGGTTCTTCCCCCCTCCCCTCCTTTCCCAAAAGTACCTTTTGAGTTGGTTTGGGATCAGGGACACTTGTCTCCATAAGGCAAAATAAGGATTTTAACCTGGTTCTCCCTGTTCCTGCTTTGATTTTTTTCAACTCTGTGTTGCAGGGAATTTTGAAAGACAGACAGATCAAAGAGGTACCAAGTTATGGAGGGCTACTCTAACCACTATGGAAAGTTTTCCCTTTTTACTTTGTATTTCATAGATTTTGTTTGAAATTTAATAAAGTGGAAATTTGATTTAAGAAGCCAAGGTCACACAAATTTTGTACTAAGGAAAGGGAGGCTTATTTTTTCACTTTTTTACTCACTTCTTATTTAAGTACTTATGCAGATTCTTTGTTTCATTTTATGCCAGAATAATTTTACATAATTCTCAACAAATTCAATGATTTAGCAGTTTTGGAAATTCTTTGGGAAGGGGAAGCATTGCTTTAAATAGATTATGATAAACTACGCTGTCTTCTTGTGTCATCTGAAATTCTTTGGAGGAAGTATAATAATGTGGAATGCTTTATGTATCTATTTTTTCTTATCCTAACTAAATCTCATTTAAAGATATTTCTTTCTGTTTTTAAAGTAGTTTTATTATACTAAACCAATCAAGAAAAAAAGATTCCTTCTATGTGATTCCTCTAAAAAATAACATGTTCTGTTAATATATTCAGTGTAATCCTGCATGTCTAATCAGATGTGAGATTTGCTTACTTAAGTAGCACTTACTCTCTGATAAATGAGTATAAAACTGTAATTTTCCCCTTGAATCTGTTTCTGTCTGATTTCTAATTCCATAAGAATTCAGCTATTGAATAATTCAGCATAAGATTCAGTAAATATTTCTGAAAGTGTCTCTGATGGGAAGTTTTCTGATAAGATATATTTTGAAGGCATTTTTGCTTGCCTGAATATGAAAGTTCCCCTGGTCCCTGCCCATTTCTTCTCTCATGTGACATTTTTTATTTTATTAAATATTTAATTTCAAAGCTTAGGAACTGTTATGAAAAGTACCAGTCTTCACTAATATTTTTGTAAAGTTAAGCAAGGGCAAAGTCAAACACAGACAATAGGGAGAAGCTAGCAGTAGCATTCTGTTAAACTGGTCCTTTCTAAGGGGCTCTATCCCCCAGGAGGAATAATACATGAACGGGCCAAGCCTTTCAGCATCCTTGCCCAGAACAAGACCCCACTAGATCACAAACACGGAGGGTCCCTACTCTAGATGAAGAAAAATGACATACGGTAATACACTTCCAAGCATGAAGCAGCTCATCACCTCTTGGTTTTCTATATTTTGGCTACTAATGGCAGCAGACTTTTTTTAGAGTATTCAGATCTGTATTTCCTCACTATTATAGAGAATTAAGGATAGAACTGCAGGTGTTCTACTTAAATTATGTTGCTTTGTGGAACACAATGGAATGCAAACAAGAGACTCTCAGAAGTCGGTGCAAAACTCCAATTCTGATCCCTCAGAAGGTATTGCCAAACTGAAATTTCTGGTGTGACTGAAGAAGAGATCATTTCGCACAGGGGGAACAACTATAAGCATAACAATCCTTTGTAATTTAACTTTAATTAGATCTAAATGTCTGTTAAATGAAAGAAAGTGTTTAGTAGTTTTCACCCTGTCCACATTTACAGTATTCCTGGCACATCGTTCAAACGTTTTAATGGTTATTTCTAACAGCATTTTCGTAGCTATTCCCATTCTTATGCTTTGAGAGCCATTATGGTAAGAACCAGGCATGCATACAATACATAAATGCCTAATCACAGCAGAATCTGGCAGGAAGAGAGGGGAAATAGCCAAAGTAGGAAATGATGGGGAATTAATTAATTAATTGGAAAAGAAAATAGTTTTTCTTTTTCCTCCATGGAGAATAATTCTAGAGAAGAGACTATCTTGCATAAGGAGAGAGAGAAATAAAAAAAAATTGTTAATTTTTTTTGTTAAAACTGTCCACTGTGGACCTCACACCATTTCTAAGAGGTCCTTAAAGGGAGCGTGCATAAGTGCACCAGCGTGCCTACCGTCCCTTGTCTATTTAATTGTGTATACTTCTTGTTTATGTTTATATTTATATTTCTATTTGTTATCTTGTTCATGTTGACAAATAAATAAATAAATAAAATAAAAAAAGACAACTGTAAAGGATTCACATTCCTTGCAGTCAGGGGTGGGATTCAAAAATTTCAGCAACCGGTTCTCTGCCTGGGTGGGGCTGGCCATGGTGGCTGTGGCCTAGTCGGCCTTCTGCACCACGGCTGGGAGGGGGGCACATTTTCATCCTTCCCAGGTTCCGAAGGCTGGAAATAGGCCTGTTTCTGGACTTCTGGAACTTCCGGGAGGCCCGTTTTTCGCCCTGCTGGCCCTGCACTTACCTGGGATCCAAAATGGGCGGGGCAGGGCCAGTCGTTCAGACCTTAAATCAGCTCCCCAGCCCAACCAGGAGGTCTGATTGGCAGGCTTCAGTGCCCCACCGTCCATCTTAAGTCCCCATGACCGTTGCTAGTTTTGCAACGGTCATGGCCCATTTCAGCCCTGCTTTCCCCTCCCAGAGCCTCTGCGCAAGCTCTGCACTTACCTGGGATCCAAAATGGGCTGCGTGGAGTCTCCTGGGAGGTGCAGGGTGGGGTGGGTGTGGCCAGCCAGTTGTTCTAACTACCAGTTGGGCGAACCAGAGGTAAAATTAACATCTGTTTGGCTGAAACCCACCCCTGTGCCCGGGTTGAGAAGCCCTGAGCCAAACGATGGTTTTGTCCTTGAGGCTTGAGATGTTTTCTTTTGCTGGCCCAGAAAACCTAGCTACAGGTGGTCTTCAACTTGCCACAGTTCAT
>JANHGC010007957.1:829099-843253 GCA_027560395.1 Boaedon fuliginosus
TGTTGTAAGCCGCTCAGAGTCCTTCGGGAATTGGGCGGCATAAAAATGTAATAAATAAATAAAATAAATAAATAAATCTAGTGAACTACATTTGGCCAAGACATTACAATTGAGGAGGGACAGGACAAATATGCCCTTGTCACCATCAACAGGGGAATATCAGTGAAAACTGAAGGAATGAAGATGCCCATTTAGTGGGTCACTATTTGTACAGACTGACTACAAGCAGCAGCATGCCCAAGTTGCAACAAAGGTGCTTTGGAATATCTGCAAGAAATACCATTTGCCTGCAAATAGCAATAAAACTTATATACTGCTTCACAGTGCTTTTACAACCCTCTCTAAGTGGTTTACAAAGTCAGCATATTACCCCCAACAATCTGACTCCTCATTTTACCCACCTCGGAAGGATGGAAGTCTGAGTCAATCTTGAGTCTGGTGAGATTTGATCTGCCAAATTTCAGGCAGCAGGTAAGCAGCAGAAGTATCCTGCAGTACTGCACTCTAACTACTGCCCACCATGGCTCATAGGAATAAGAACTGGTGGGATCATAAAATAGATAAGGTAATAGAAAATGAAGCAGCTAAAGTGATCTGGGACTTTAGAATTCGAACAGACCTGCCACATAACACCCCAGACTTAACAATTATTGATAAGAAAGACAAAATAATCTTAATAGTGGATGTTGCATTACCTAGACAAAGCTGAATATAAGAGGAAGCATGGGAGAAAAATCACTAAATCGAAGACCTGCACTCAAGATGCAGGTGTAGAAGAACTGTGGCATAAGAAAGCAAAAATAATACCAACAATAATAGGGACCTTGGGTGCTATCCCAAAACATATAGAACACCACATGGATATCATCAGCACTGACAAAAGTCACCATCAGTCAGTTGCAAAAAACATCTTTACTTGGAATACCTTATATCAGGGGTCACCAACCCCCAGCCACATCCACTACTGGGCTGTGACCTATTCAGAATTGGGCCAGGCGAGTGGATGGCCGGAGTGTGAGCTATGCACTTATGCTGGCCCACCACTTGTGCAGCCCAGTTTCCCTCTCCTACCATAGCTGGGCTGCTAAGCCACACAGGTTGGGCACTGCTCGTTTACATTTTGTGACAATATCTTTAGTACCATTAAACAACATCTGCTTATCCCAGGTTTTTGAGAAGGACTCAATAGGTGGATAAAAATGCCAAATTCAGTCTAAATATTTAGCTGACTGTGTGACAAACAACAACAACAACAATAATAATCTGATTGGGTTTACATAGTGGATGAAAATATAAAAAAACTGCTTACAAACTACAATGACTGAATTCATAGTTTGCTAAACCAAAATTAAACAAACCAAACTTTGGTTCTGTGCAATGCATTGTATACACATAGTAACTAATAATGCAACTTATTCCAATGACAACAGCAGGAATTGGCAATGAAGCAGCTGATAAGAGTTTAATACTGTTTAAGAGTTTAATTACTTTAGAAATTAAGTAATTAAAGTAATGGCATTAACAGTGAATTTGTTAAGCTACAGAGTCAGTACAATCTGCAATTTATTCCTGTTTACTGCTTGTCTGCCAAAGGCTGGCAAGAATTAAAATTCTACTGTCAAAGGCTATATTTTACATGATTACACACTTTAAAGTTGGTCAGAAAAAAATAAATATATTCAGTTGTTCATTTGTCTGAAATAGAAAAGAACTGCCACAAATCTGAAACTCTAATAACAGGTCATTTTGAGTGCTTACTTTGTGTCCATGCTCCCCCCCCCCCAAAGCTTATTCTAGTAAATATTAGAGAGCAATATTTAAACTCTGTATTCTAAACAGAACTTCCTTTCCCCTTATCAGGGTGATCTAGGGTCTTTCTCTTCTGTATATAATTCTATTGTATTTTCTTTCCTGCCTTTTGTTGTTTTATATCCCAAAATATTTACAAATTCTCTCACTTTTACTGCTTAAAATTGACATTCTCTTCATTATCTTTCAAGGTAGTTTGCTTTTTTTTGTCTTCAATGCAAAGAGAATACTTGATTCACTTTCCTTTCTCCTGTCTCTGCTAACTCATCTATGCTCCCTATTGTATAACAGCTTGGTTTTCTTCTTATCCAAATCTGCAAGCACTCTTTCAAGTGTTTATGTCTGATGTGAAACAGAAGCTACAAAAGGACTATTACAGTGGCATCTTTCGTTTCCCCACTTCTACCTATCAGAATATTCAGTAAACACATTTAATTTTTTATAAAGGTCTGTAAATAATCCTTTGTCTTTTAGAGAACAGCAAAGGGAAGAAAAGTTACTACACGATAACTGTGGTTTATTTAGCAATTTTATTCTCTGTGCATTCAGCCACATCTATGAACTTTATTGAAACAATTACAGCTTACATCTCCAATTACTCATTAGCTCTGCATAGAGGATATTGCACTGGCTATGAAAAGAAATCCATTCTGATTTGCATATATTAGCAGAATACTTTGAAAATTTCTCAGTGGAAAACCTGTGAACAAGAATGTTGGTTTTCATTCTTCCATCAAAGATACCTATTAATATCTATAACCAATTTAACAACTATGGTTTGAGGATGGCTTCATACCTCTATACTCTTACTATTCCCAAGTATAAAGAGCCTTCTCCCTAGCACACTTTAATGTCCTGCCTTCAGCACTACTGGAGGAGCGATTTAAGAAGCTACCCGACAGTGAGCGGCTATGCCCCGGTGACAGAACCGAGGTCGAGTCCGTCGAACACGTCCTCCTATACTGCCCTATGTACAACAAGGGCAGAATTAAACTAATGTCTCTGTTTAAAATAAACCATCCTGGGGCCCAACGCTTGTGACCTGGTTTTATACTGTCTAGAGGATGGCTCACCATACATTACCACCCAAGTCTCTGAATTTTTCCCGAGAGCATCAATAATTAGAGGAGAATGCTGTAATCCTCACCAGTTAAGGTCTCTGGTGGCAGTTGTCCCTGACTCTATACACTTCATACCTTTTATTGTGTTTGTACTTTGGTCTGTGACCGCAATAAAATTATTATTATTATTATTACCTATTAATATAACACAGCAAGTCATCATAAGTCTATATAGGCCTTTCCCAACTAGACATTTGCCAGATATATTGGACTGTAATTCACAGACTTCCAGTCAGAATATCTAACAGCTGTTAGATAATTGTAAGCAAATGCACTTTGAAAGCCAACTAGAAAGTTTTTGTTCTTTGGGGTGGGGGTGGGAGAGAAGACTTGGATGGTATCAGCTAAAAAACATGATGATCACAACTGTAGTTATCACATGGTTAATACAGGACATGACCACAAAATAACCAAAGTAAAGAAAACTTGTTGTTGACAGAGACCCCAAACATACCATTATGACGTCTTCATTATTACTTGTAGCCCAGTAGTTATCCTTCAAATAGTATGAAGCCTAAAATGATAGTATATGCTCCAGGCTGCTTTCCCAGCTGCTAAGGAATTCAGTCTGCTCCTGAAGTAAGTTGAATCTCTTTCATATTAGAATGAAATATTTGCAGCCAAACAATACAGTAGAGATTTAGAATGTCCACTAAAATTGGATCTTCTCGTATATCAGACTTCATCTAAAGCTGCATTCTTTTGTTCACTCACTCACTCACTCACTCACTCACTCACTCACTCACTCACTCAGGTCTTGTGTTTGAATAAGCAGTTAAAAGAAAGTTACTGCTGCATGTAATGCCTGAACAAAGTTGATGTGATTTACTGGTAGGTAGCAACCTCAGAAGAACACCTAAAGAAGGAAATAGCACCTTAACAGCCTCTAAAAAGGTAAAAAGTCTTTATAATATAGATAAATAAGAGTCCTATTGTTGGATAGATTTTTAAAAGGAGTTTAAAGAACAGTGTCTACCCTAGGAAGGGTGCTAGTTTTGAATACATTGTCTCAGGATTTGAGAGAATTAACCTGTTTTTTTAATAAAATGATTATCTTTGATTTCTTCAGCTGAAACCTAGCACCACTTATTCTCCACCTTGGTTACATCAAACTTGGCATTTTAAAAGCTTATTTTGTTTTTTAATCTCAGTGCTGTTTCAAATTGGGTTTAAGATGAATGCGGTTTTTTTTTCCATTCCCATCATGGATTTCAAGATGTACATTTTGCTGTCTGCTGCATTTTTTCTACATGTAGTACTATGTAATTCTAATGGTGTACTCATTACCATTGTAACTGAGTGGTATCACTGTAGCCATCTACTGTACCTTGTGCTGGATATTCTTGTCTTTTTCATTCTACCTTTCCCAGCATTAGACCCTTCTCCAAGAGAAATATTTTAAATTCATCTTCAAATTAAATTTGCTTCCTGATAATTTCATGGTTAGGACCATTAAGCTTTATTTGCAGTCCTATTTATTTATTTATTATTTATTTATTAGATTTATACCCCGCCTCTCTTCCCTGTTCAAGGGAACTCGAGGCGCTAACAACATTTAAAAATACAATGATATACAATATAAAATAACTAATCATACAATCAACACATCCAAGGGAGGCAAATCAGTTCCAGGTCTTCCGACAAAGCCAGGTCTTCACAGCTTGGTGGAAGGCCAGCAAGGTGGGGATATTCCTAATCTCTACCGGGAGCTGGTTCCAGAGGGTAAGCTGCCACAGAGACGGCTTTGGCGTGGGGGCCCGCTAGCTGATATTGTTTGGCTGACGGGACCCGTAACAAGCCAACTCTGGGACCTAACTGGGCGCCGGAGGCATGAGGCATATATGTATGTATGTATGTATGTATGTATGTATGTATGTATGTATGTATGTATGTATGTATGTATGTATGTAATATGATACGATTGCAATTGCCTTCTTTTAGAGTATTTTTTCCCACCTCCCAATTCTGGTATTCCTGGGCATCTCCTATGCAAACAATAACTAGGTCTGATGTTGCTTAGCTTCCTAGCACAGACAATAAAGCTGCTGAGATAAGCATACATTGTTTCTCAAATGCATGTAGAGAATGCATTCAGAGAAGGATTTAGATACAACAATTTTATGCTCAGTAGTGAGATTGTTGAAATGGAGGTAGAAGAGATGGAGAAAACCTTTGGCATCTTAAACATTAATTCATTTCCAAGTCTTCCCCATTGGCCACTGTAGCTGATGTGATATGAACTGGAACAGGTATACTAATTTATTGAGAAATGAAAACTAAATCTAAATTTATCGAGAAATAAAAAATCAATCCAACTATTTACTACATAACAATCAACCTTCTAGCTGAACTATTTACAGCATGTTTTCAAAATATTTACAGCAAAACGAATCTGGTTAAACTTTTCCTATGAAAGATCAACAATGGATAACAGGCCTTTTCTTTTTTGCAAAAGACTAGTGGTTTTTATGAAAATATTATCTTAATACTTTTGAAAACATATATCCACAATGCCTTCTAATGCATTTTGAGATCAGTCCAAATGCTTGTCTGGGTATATACTAAAGTTTTTAAATAAATTTCTTTCTGAATTTAAATGCAGATCCTAACAAATTCAAGGCTACTTTAATGCTCCTCTTGCACGACCCCATTACATTAGTGTCACTGAATAAGAAATGGAGGTATATAAAAAGGAATTTCAAAGCTTGGATTTGGTGCCATAATGTGAACTGATGATGGGAAATTATTTTAAAAAGATCTATTATTACCCATTTGGATGCCTAAATAAAAGAGCAAATACTACTGGCATTACTGTCCTGAAAAGGGAAATTAGAGAGGGCCAGATTCTAACACCGGTATCTATCAGAGCTGTATGGAATTGGTTTTTGCATCTTTCTTGTTTAGTACTATTTATCTTTTTCCCATTTTAGACTAAGCGGGCCTCTGCTATGTTTGGCAGCCATTTTGCGGGGCAAAGAGAGGGAGAGCTTTATATCAATTCTGACCATTGTTCCACTTAACTGAAGACAGCAATAGCACTTATACTTATAAACCACTTCATAGTGCTTTACAGCCCTCCCTAAACTAGAGGTACCCAAACTATGGATTGCAGCCCACTACCAGGCTGCGGTCTATACTAGCGGTGCTCGCAGTCCCAATTACACGAGTAGTACGCACAAGCAACGGGAACACATGCCTGCTGCTCACACAATGAAGCTGTATGCGTGCATGCACACCTGCCCCTCACACAATACTATCCCCTTCCCTTTACCACCCCTTCCCTGAACAGGGCCACCAACCAGAAATGTTGAGGAATGCTGCTCTAAACAGTTTACAGAGTCAGCATATTGCTCCCAACAATCTGGGTCCTCAATGACCTGGGAAGGAGGGAAAGCTGAGTCAACCTTGAGCTGGTCAGGATTGAACTGCTGGCAGTTGCAGAATTAGCCTGAAATACTGCATTCGAACCTCTGTTACCACGGCACAGATGGGGTGCATCAATTTCCCAGTTTCAGGAGATATTAGAAATTACATCTGGAATTTTTATATGCAAGAAATTGCTCTATCATTGAGCCAAGTTACACCTTTTTCATTACTAAGTCTGAATAGTCTTTATAACATTGTCTTTATAATATATTAGTACTTTACCAGGCTGTTTCCCTCGTAATTTCCCTTTCCCTTAAATTCTGAAGATAAATAATAAACATTTTCTCTTTGAGATAGGAGAGTTCAATCTGTAATTCACAGATTAGCATATATAGAAAGTGATTTACAGTATGCTGTATAAGGGTACGACTAGAACTGAACAATTGTATAATCTCAAAATAGCCTTTTAGATATTTGTCCGAGCCTGATTGGAGTTCTAAATCAATAAACATTAGAGTTTTTAGGTATGTATTAATGAATATTCTGATATTCTCAATTGCTAAGGATACATTTTTATCACAGATAATTGTATGTGGAATGTTTAAAGTATAATAAATCCATGGTGAAAAAAATAAAAAGGCTTATTATGTGAGCAAATGTTCAAACTCAGACTTCCGGTTTGATGTCACTGCATGATCAGCATAGGGGAGCGGGGCTCTGCATTCCCATGCTGAACCCTCTTTGTCAGAGGGCCCCCCCAAGGGGCTGCAGTCACCCTGTAGGTGTGACATATAAGGTGGGGGATCCTGTAGGTCACAGAGAGCAGCAGCTCTCCTGCTGGACCCAGGGTTTTCCCACTTTGCTGAGGATGAAGTTGAGGTGGCCACCGTGAAGCTGGGGCAGCCGAAGAAATCAAGATTGTATTGGAGCGGTGAGAATGAACAGTGACTGGTTCTGGTTGAGGTGACTTTTGAATTTTGCTTAGGATTTGACCCTAAAAGAAAATAAATCCAGAAAAAGGTTCTCTGGAATGCTTTTAAGTGGTGATCAAAGAGAAAAATTGCACCCTAAAAGGAAATAAGTAGCTTAAAATACTGAAAGACTGAATGTATAAATCTTACTGGCATGATTTTGAATAGGCATTTTAAAATGTTGGACATTTGACTATTTATTGGATATTTCATTGGATATTTGGTTTGAACCAATTTGAAATAAATAACTGGTAGAATAGTTTTAAAGTGGATTTTTAAATCGGACTTTTAAGCTGAAGGCACCATCTACTGTGAATGGATATATACTATGTCATCTGTATCCCTAGAATGAAAGCAACCATGGAAAATTCTGCTAAGAAAAGAATAACACCTGGAGCTCTGCTGTACTATTTACTGTTCTATACTGATCTACTTGATGGTGACTGCCGCCATCTCCTTTGCTGCAATATTTATTTATTTTTATTTATTTTTATCAAATTTATACCCCGCCTTTCTTCCCCGGTCAGGGGGAACTCAAGGCAGCTATAGCACCATTACCTCATTCCAGCCAGTGAGGACTGTGCTACTCCTTGCATGTTGCATCTCCTGCAAAGTTGCAAGTTGCACATGCCTCCCTCTATGGCGGAAATTTCCAGGCCCACAATGAGCTGCCTGGTTGGTCCCATATTCCAGAGCTCTAGTCACAGGACTGGCCCATTGGTCATCCCAGAGCAGCTTCTCCACCCAGGTGTGGGGACCTCTGCAGTAAAGGACTAAAATATGCAAAATGTTTGCTAATAAGGACAGAGGTTAACCATGCTGTACAAATTTCTTAGGATCACCATGAAGGTACAAAGAACTCTCTATTATAGTATATGAACACAAAGTTTGAGGGCATGCCCGAGTGGCTCCTTAAATTTTTAATAGAAAAACAAAAATAGATCGTCTTCAACTGAAGATGGTAGGGACATAAAGAGAACTAAGAACAGGAAAGAACATACAAAGAGAATAGCTGCAGGAAAAAGATAAAGGTAATCTATAAAGAAGAGAATTAATACATCAAGTATGAGCTTCAACATGGAATCTATTGCTCTATTATAAATGAAAAGTCAGTTGTTAAGCAAAACTGAAGAGTACTGGTGTTTTCAAGAAACTAAAATAAATTTTAAGAAAAATTTTTTTTATATTAGTTCTGTACAGCTCTGGATGATGAATGGAAGGCAGGACAGTAATAGCTATTACCATCACAATGAACTTGTCTGAATTGAGAAACAAAGTACAATTCGGACCAAATAAAGCATGGCCTTATGTGAAGATTTACCTTTCTGGAAAATGTTCTATGGCAGGAAAGATGAAAGGGAAGGGAAGCAAAGGACAACCAACAGAAAGGCAGATGGATTCAGTTTTGGTGGCCATTGGAGACTTAAAGATTAGCTAGGGATAGATCATCATGGAGAAAATGTAACTGCGTGGTCTAGGAGTCGAAAGATCTTAATGGCACATAATCAACCAGCCAACCAACGAACCTACCAACCAACCATACTCTGTATAAATCTAACTAAAGTGTAATGAAAAACCAATAAAGGGGAACTTCTTTTTTGGAGGAGCCACACTGATTTTTCGCTCAGCAAGGATTATACTTCTATATGTGTATAATCATTTTGACTTAATAGCACATTCTAAAAATTTACATAAGGTAAGATTTTAACTGCCTCTATTCCCATAAAATATTAATTAAAATTGCCAATGACTTGGCTATTATTCTGTGCTCTGGAACAGAATACATTATTAGTGACACGCTTTGCTAGAGAATCAGCAAATTCAGATTTGATTTAGGAACTCTTGTATGTAATCTCACCCATATTTAATGACACTGAGCTTTAATTAGACTTGATGTATCACCTTTATGTTGACCCTCCTTCAAATTGCTAGTTCAGACTGAGTGTAGGTCCAGGATTTTTCTCTATGAAGGTTGATGCAAATTATTAAAATGACTTCTCTGCAATTCCTCCATCCACATTCAATAATTTTTTCACACTTTTTTAAGAGTCTTGTTTAAACAAGAAAAAAATCTAACAGAAGTTTTAATAAACATCTGTAATTAGCACATTCATATCTCTGAGAAAGTTACCAATAAAACAGAAAAACAGATGTTTGACATCTGAGGCCCAGAAAATGGCTTGAGCTCTGCAATTAAATTTCCACTAAGCCCCAAGCCACTTATTACAAATTATACAATAAATGGATAGAATGCTAACCCAAATTGTGGAATAGATTTTTGAATCAATGCTACAATTCACAAAAGTAATTTTATTGCTCTGAGAATTAGCTATTACTTGCTGCCCTTTCCCCTCCTATATCTGCCTGTTACATTCTGAAAGGACAGCCCTGGGGATTAAAACTTGTTATCTTTTTTTAAAGTTTCATATCTATGCAACCTGCAAAGTATGAATTACATGTGGACCTCATAGCAATACTTTTTTTTTTACCTTGGAAACCCACCAATCCATGGAATTGTACTGGAAAGACATGCAGGAATGATGTATCTCATATATTCTCTACTCTAAATCAGGATGACTAAAGCCTCACCTTTTCTCCTAGTGATCCTTAAAGAAAACATGGTAGTTGAAATGTCAGAGATAGAATATGCACTTATATAGTTCTCGATTCCTGCTATACTAAAAGGTTCAAAAAACATTTGGATACAAGTCTTTTACTTTCTCCTTTCCTAAGCAATCACTTGCACTCATTTTACCCCCCAATAAGTCAGTGTACAGGAAGTTCTCCCTGCTTTCCAAATTACTGTTTCTGTTTGCTGATCATAGCTTGATCTTGATCTATTCATCAGGCTCTTATTTAATCATGATTTCAAAATGAGAACTAGACCAGCAGCAGGGAGAACCAGATAAACACGCATTGAGATGGAGGTCACAAATTTATTTCACCAACCTTTAGAGCATTTTAATCTAACATTTTAAATTAATCTGACATAATCAACAATTTTAAAATGGTTAGTTGAAAAGTCAGCAAGGTAGCAAACCGATCACCTATCTGCAAAGAGTACTAAGAAGCAAGAAGTTACTTTTTAAAATCATAGGTCATATAGCTTGAGAAATAATTCAGTCTGAATAATCATGGATATATCTCAACAACCTGATATTTTACAATTTCAGGTGGGCTGAGAGAAAGCTTTCATCTTATGCTTTAAAAAGTACTCCAATGTCCGTAAAACAAAATGAATGTATATAACTGATAAGCAGGAGTAATATATTTAGGCTGAGGTGTTGCCTCACCTCAAAATTCTCACTACAGTACAACAGCAGAATCTTTTTTCAGAAGTGTACCCCAGTGCAGCTGTATAACACCGATCCTCCGCTAGCTGCATTGGCTTCCAGTGGTCTTCTAGGTGCAATTCAAGGTGCTAGTAACAACTTTAAAAGCCCTACATGGCTTAGGGGTGGGGTACCTTCGAGACCGTCTTTTGCTACCCTATGCCTCCCAGTACCCAGTTAGGTCCCACAGAGTTGGCCTGCTACAGGTCCCATCAGCCAAACAATGTCATGCTAAAGCCTTCTCTGTAGCAGCGCCGACCCTCTGGAACCAGCTCCCTGCAGAGATCAGGACCATCCCCACTTTGTTGGTCTTCTGTAAAGCTACAAAGACCTGGCTTTGGCGGAAGGCCTGGAAATGATGTGCCTCCCCCGCCCCTCCTTTGGATGAGTCTGGATACGTTGATTGTGTTTAGATATTTTAAACTGTAACTTACTGTATTTTTAAACTGTTGTTAGCCGCCTCGAATTCCCCTTGACCGGGGAAATGAGGCTGGGTATAAATCAAATCAAATCAAATCAAATCAAATCAATAAATAAATAAGTCTGTTGCACCAAAGTAACCGTATTGTAGCTCTTTAAAGATGAACAGATAACTATTTAACACTTTCATGAAATAAGAGTTCAATTCATTGTATGCCTAAAATATTTTGGGAAGAGTATTTGCACATACTGTATACACATACACAGACTACAGAAGAAAGTAAATGAGGTTAGGAAATTAAATACAAAAAATATAGACTGTAATAAGTGCATTAAAGATTAAATACATTTAAACTCCCAATTAACTGACTAATGAAAGGAGCGTCTGTTAAAGCAGAATGCCCATTAAATCTAAATAAGATTTTTTTGTATTTTACAAGCTTAATGCATTATGTATACAGAGAATGGTGAACAGGATTTTATACATGTGCAACAACATACAGTGTATGGATGTACCTTATGTACACTGAATCAAGATCCATTAAATTACTGGACACACACACACACACACACACACACACACACACACACACACCAGTTCCATAAACAGAGTGTTAATGAAAATCATTGCATAAACTGATGCAGCTTGAGATAAATATGGGAAACACTGTTCGTAATCTATAGTAAAATTCATGTTTGCCAGGGTGATCAATTCCCACACCTAACCCATCAATTTCCAATGATATACTCTGAGAAGAAGTGCAAATCAATCAGACATCCTGATCTCAACATTACACATTTTTTATGATAAGCTTGAAGATTAGCTGCTTGCTTAGTGAATTTAAATCCTTTTTGTAATGCCTAAACAGTTGTTTCCTAACCTCTCTTTTCTATCCCAGAGCAGGTAGGTTTCCATCTCCATTAGGCCATCTCAAGTCTGTTTTTTTAGCCATTCCTGTTGGAAAGAATAGTGTCTCTGTGCCTCTGTGTATATCTTGGAATTTTCATGAAATCATGACGTATCTCGCTTTCTTTTCTATGTTTTCAAAATAATTTTTCTATCTCTAGAACAATAATTTGTCTACCCATAAGTTGAGGTTTACGTCCAGTTCTTCTTAGGACACAGTATAAAATAATTTTGTGTTCTATCATGTTTTCATGTGTAAATGTATATTTATTGAGAAATCTCTTTTCATTCAATAGCTAAGAAACCACACAAGCACAATGCCTCTTTTCTTTTAATTCAAAGAATAGCTCCAAAGACAGAGCTGATCAAGGAAACCATCATGACTGAGGAAGGAGAAATAAATATAGAACACTGAGCAAACAATCTAACCTGTTTCCCAAACTATGTCAATCAAAATCTTTATTACATGAGCCAGCATATCCCAAACTGTGTGCTGCAATGCCATGGGGCACCACAACAAACTCACAAAACCATCACGGGATATTTTAAATGTCTGTGACATCCATTTGTAAAACTGTAATTTCATCAGTCTTTTGGCCTTAAGGTGCCATGAAAAAATTACTGGGATATAAAGGAGTGCTATGAACTGAGAACATTTTGCAACCTCTTACCTAATTGTTAAAATATATTGCTTTACATCTGTGCAAATATTCATAAGTACACATGGAGTAGAGGTTACAAACAATAAGACCCCAGGTGTCCATCAACAAAAATGTTTATGTATTTAAAAATGTCTACCCAAGGTCTGGTATGTATGTCATGATACTTCTATATTATTCTGAGTGAAAATAAAACTTTTTAGGTAAAAGGACAAATATATAAGGGCCAAGGTTCATTCCCCGAGCTGGTGGGTTGGTTTCTGAACATTTTGTTACCAGACTAGATAACATCTTCAGCACAGTTTAGGGGGTGTAAGTGTTCTTCAGTTTATAAGGGCTTTGTGTGGTCAGTAGATCTTGTGATCTGTCAGGTGTGGGTATGTCAAATCCGGGTCTTGTGATGGGGAGGTTACATCAGGTGAGGCTCATTGAGTGGTAAAGTTGAGGGGAGCTTGTGTGGGTTGATTGAGGGTCAGTACTGTCTCTGGTTGGCTGTGTGGTTGATTTGGATTCTGGGGGGTTTGTAGGCTGCTTGTAGGTCAATGTATCTGTTGATGGAATTGTGGACGAAATGCCAGGCTTTGATGAACCCATGAGCGTGGTGGTGGTAATGTGGCTGATGATTTTTGTGTTGCTCCATTCAAACTGGTGCTGTTTGGTGTCGGTGTGGGTAGAAATTAAGAATTTGGGATCGTGGTGTTTGACTGCCAGCTGATGTTCGTGGATCCTGTTTCTTAATTGATGTGATGTTTGTCCCACATGGAACTGGTTGAAATTGTTACAGTTGATTTTGGAGATTACATTGTTTCTTTCATCCTTCTGTATCTTGTCTTTGCTTCTGGATAATTCCTGGCAGAGTCTGCTGTGTGTTTTTGGGCTATTGCTATTCCTAGGAGTTGGAAAATTCTGGCTGTCATTTCTACACCCTTTTGTGTCTGATAGGGTTAGTTTTTGTGTGGTGGTTGGCTATGTGGTGTGGTTTGGGTGCTGTGTGTCAGAATATGAAATGTTTTTTTAAAGAAATATATATTTTTAAATAAAGATTTGCAATAATGAGTGAGCATTCTATGCTGTTTCCATATTAAACTGAAGAAACTTTGCCTAGCATTATTTGAAAATCCGTAATATATATATATATATATATATATAAAGATATATCTTAATTAGCCTAAAAGGTTACAATATAGTGACAGATTCCTTGAATACACATGGATTTTATTTTATTTTATTAATAGGCAGAAATGTTATCCACATTTCTTCTGTATCACTAATAAACTGTAAGAAATAAGCCAGAATCTTCTATATATATAAAATCGTGTGTGTGTGTGTTCCAGCATAGCTCTGGAACACACACACGACCAATTTTAACCAAACTTGGTACACAGATGTCTTGCCCTCTGGGAACAAATACTGTGGCGGGTAAGACACCCCTAATACCAGTGGTGGGATTCAATTTTTTTTACTACCTACTCTGTGGGCGTGGCTTAGTGGGCATGTGACTGGGTGGGCTTGGCCAACTCAACATCATTTCTTTGCCCTAATTACTGTTTTAAGGACTAACTGTACATG
>JANHGC010007957.1:872807-907029 GCA_027560395.1 Boaedon fuliginosus
AATAAGTTACAATTTAAGGAGCATGGCACACATGAAAGGGGGCATTTAAGCGCTATTAGTGCTACTAGGCACCACTTTGGAGATCCCAGAACTATTTTATTTATTATTTATTTCATTTTACTAAACTCCCTGGCTGGACTACAGAAGAACTCAATCTTCACAAAAAGATATATGAAAATAATAAATCATGATAAAGTATAATATATGTTAAAATTATAAATATAATTTCTAAAATTAAAGCATTATTTTGGCAAATATGAAAAAATAAAATAATTAAACATCGTAAGCCAAATAAGACAAGTACCAGTATACTTTTAAAGCCTTCTTAAAGGCCAGTGCTTATAAGGAGGTCAGTCAAAGAGGAAGTTTTCACCCAAAATAAAAGATTCTGAACATCCCTTGTTCTGTTTGGGTCTTAAAGAAGCAATCAGAAAAATTCTTCATCATAAAATCCATGGTTCTGGTGTAAATGAAACATTTGTTCACCCAAACCCTTCTTTGACCCTTTTCTCCATTATTGGAGTGGTTTTGGCTTTATAATACTTTATCTACCGATCTATTATAACATTTTATGTTTTTTCTGCTTTCTGCTGTTGTATTTCTTAATTGATATAAATGGATAGAATAAACCATTTCAATATTTATTTTAGTGAAAAGCAGCTTATAAAGCTTCCATTACCCTTCCTCAATATTCAGCTATGTTAATATATCAAAAATAATATTAACCACACACATATGTTTAATATTCAATTATTGGGATTGCGAAAGTCAAGAAATACATTTAATCACAGTGTACTCTATTCCAAACGTAGACCTCCAATCTGAACAAGAAGTCTTCAGGTTAAACTGTCCTCTTCAAGTTCACTATCTGTCCTAGATCAGCTATGTCTCTGACACAACTCTTGCAATTAGAAAAGTTCATTAACCTTTAGGAGGCTAAGAATCATATCTGTAACTTTGTAGTATGTTGTGATCCCTAAACTTTGACCTCCTGGATGTTAACACCTAAACCAGGGTGTCAAATTCGATTTCACTGAGGGTTATATCAGGGTTGTGTTTAACCTCGTGGGATGGGGCAGAGGGCATGGCCAGGATGGGTGTGACCAGCTTGACATCACCTGTGTCTGGGACAGCTGTGGTGACCCAGGTGGGATCCATTGTCTCCAGCAGAGGAAGGAAAGACCAGGGAGGGTACCAAACCCTTGTCTTCCAGAGGAGCCTTGCCATCTGCAGGTGGCCAAGTGCTAAGGCAGGACTTCCTTCCTTTCTTTTCTTCTTTTTCCTCCCCTCTTCATTCTCCTTTCTTCTTCCTTCACCCTTTTCCTTAGTTTTCCATCCTTGCTCTCTTCCCACATTTCCTTCTTTTTTCTTTTTCTTTCCTCTTTCCCTTTCTTCTTTCCTGTCCCTTCTTGGATGCTCAAATGCAAAAGGGGAAACATTTCTCCTTTTGTTTTTGTTTTGCTAGCCCTCTGCCAGCGAAAACAGAGCCTAGGAGGCAGCACACTCCCCCTGGCCTCCACAATGTTTTCTGCTGCAACAGCCTCCTGCAGTCCTCTGCCAGCAAAAATGGAGCTGGGAGGGGCACGGGTCTTGAATTTGACACCCCTTGGTTATTCTTTGGGACAGCTTGTCTTAATATATGCCACTCAGATATATCCCAGCTATGGTAATAAATCTTAACTTTCTTATAGAAGAAGTTCAAAGATACATTTGGATTAGCTTCCTTTATTGGAAATAAGAAGTCATGTGCATGCAGAAGAGCTGCCTACCACAATGCACAAAACTCAAAGCTAATATATGTCTGCCTCAGAGTTTAAATTATAGGACACCCCTCTGTCTTTTTGAATCAACTGAAATCTTCAGGGCCCTGAGACAGAAAGACACGGGCTCACAGTTTGTTTATTGCTTCTGTCTTGCCATGGGTTTTTGCCTGCCAATCTCAATCTCTACAATATGTTAGAACTATGTGTCACTTCATTACATTGGCTGCAGATTCTTTAAGTTACAGTTCAAGAATATCCAGAAATATTGTAGAGTTAACTAAGTCATGAATTTCAATTTCCATTTGTGTTATGAATTCCATAGGCAAAACATTATTGCAGTCTACCACCTTACAGTATAAAGTTAACCTGTATTTATCTTATAAATCCTGAGGAAGCCAATGGTAAAGAATGACCAATATACTGTATACTAGTTGAGTCGAAGGATACTTTATCAAAGAAAGCAATTCTTTAGTGCAATTCTTCTCCTTTGCTAGTCCACTTCTGACAATGTCCTTATCATTAGCAGCTTCCTATCATAACATCCTTCCTCTGCAGGATGTGACCATCGCAGTTGCTATGCAAGAATGGCATACCCTTTCTCTGATAAAAGTAATGACTTTTCAACTCCTAAACTATAAAAATAAATTTTAACAGTGTGGTTTAGTTAATTGTCATTAAAAATATTTAATTGTCACCTGCATTCTAAAAAGGGTCCTTCTCATCTTGCTTGCCCCAAGCCATATTCCTTTTCAAAAGGAAGTAATTTCTGTCTTTTGCACCTCACAGTGTTGTTGTGCATATGGCAACGAATGTCAGAATCTCTCATATGAAGAGATTAATTTCATTTAAAATTCACATTAAAGCTGAGCTCACTTTTTGGTGACTTGATGAATATGTTTGTGTAGTTTTTGTGGCAACAACATGTAAATAAATTGCCTCTTCCTTAGTTTGGGATGGTTTTTCAAATTCCCAGTCTGAAGTATCTAGAAGGCCACTCAGCATTGATATCAGTATAATACATGTTCCTTTTCCAGCTATTTTTCATGAAGCTTAAAACAAAAAAATACATGGTGTCTAAAATAACACCAGCTGCAATAATAATAAAACAGTAATGTCTCCACTGAGTTTAATTTGACTGTGTGTTTTTTGGCAGCTACTTGAAAGAGATATGCCATAGCATGTTTCCTATGCCACCCCCCCCTCCACAACTTTTCAGTTTAGTCTACAGCTGTGCTTTCCTGGTTGTCTCCTCTACAAGCAGAATGCAGGTTCAGACATATTTAAAATTTCTGAGATCACCTTCAGTGTACTGAGGTGCTTCCAAGTGAGCTGAGTGCAACAACTGAATAGAAACGAAGGCATATAACCTGGATAAAATGAAGCAAAGGCAAAACAGTATATATTTACAACATAACTTTAACCAAATTTAAGCAAGAATGGTTCCCGTACATTCAATAAATTATGCAACATGGCAAATGCTGCCACTTGTCTATAAACATTATAAATCAGCCAATCAGCTGTAGGATTTATGAGGAAAAAAGAACAAACCAAGAAAAGCAATCCGTAAGATACAAATAGTCATTCATATTATGAAGACACAAAATGATCATCTGTACACAAAGATGGCAAGGGCAAGTATAATAGATATATGCCAGAGGGCAACAGTATTTAAGATGTTACTCTACTTACAGCCAATAATGCAGTCCATAAATCCATTGCTATCACCCCATTCCAGGCTTTCTATTGCAAACACCCAGGGTTTTTAGCAGCAGCATCGTAAGTCCCCTACTAAGCCCCTCGTGATTATAATTGTTGCCTCCTCAGTGATTATTCAATGTGAGGAGGAGTTTGAGGTGGAAGGGGGCTGGCACAACATTTTATGATGGCTGAAAGTGCTTCATGGGCTGTGAAATACCCATTCTGAGGCTAGCGTGATTGGTGAATGGTTGTTAAGCAACCAGTTGTTAAATCAAGGCCCACCTGTAAATCAAGTTATACCTATTTTGCTGTTATCTTCTTAAAATAGCAGAGTAAAACTGAATCATTAAAAGGTGGCATAAAATGAACGTTGGATATATTTTAATTTAAAAAAATTGCTTTTCCCCTAAAATCCCTCCTCCCATTAGTTTTCTTTGTACTTTAATACCTCACAAATTTTAAATGTGGACATAATAAAAAAAAACATGCCAGTCATGTTCCCCCAAATTATACATAATCCTCACATTACAACAGGAATTGGACTGGGACTGCTATCACTAAGCAACAACTTCATAAAGTGTGATGTTATGTGGCCTCATTGCTTAGCAAAAACTACCACAGCAGTCCTGGATGCCACTGTAATCTCAGGATGTGGGTCATTGCATGGCAATAGGTGTAAGTCCCAGGTGTTTGGGAAACGTGGCAGAAGCCACGCATGGACCAGGGTCTACGCTACGGATAGGAGAAAAATCAGCCGAAGCGACTTATCAAAGCAACTTACAACCTTCCTTGCAGGCTTCCACGTTGCCTTTATTTGCAGGAAGAAAATCAGGGAAGTCACAAATGGATATTACAACACTGCAGGGATGCTGCGATAGCTGGAACTTTGAGGACTGTCCATTTCTTTTCAGCATTGCTGTAACTTTGAACTATCACTGACTGAGCTAGGACTATCTAGTATCTCTCTCTTACTGCATTATTTAAGTCCTAAGTCCACTTTCCTCAGATGCCCTGAAATTACATGTTTTAGTTGTTTCTTGTACCTGTGGCATGTTCTACAAAACTTTCCTGGTTAGGACATGCAAAAATGTACTTTTACAAATAATAGCTGTTACAGACAATTGTATAGTTAAAGTATGGGCTTTTATTATTTTGATAAGAGCAAAATGGAACAAAGAAAAGACAATTACTGAAGAGCCTTGGTGGCGCAGTGGTTAAATACAGCACTGAAGCCTATCTCGGCTGACTTGTTCAGCATGTTGTCAGATAGAATCTCACCAGGCTCAAGGTTGACTCAGCCTTCCATCCTGCTAAAGGTCGGTAGAATGGGGACCCAGATTGTATGGGGGCAATAGCCTGACTCTGTAACTGCTTGGGGAGTGTTGTAAAGCGCTGATAAGCAGTATATAACATCTGAGTTAACTACTGCTATCTCTGGTGTAAGCTGCCCAGAGTCTATATAAATTAAGGTAAGATATCTTTGGTTTTAACAAACATTTTTCATTGATTAACACCTCCCCCGCCCCCGATTATTCTCTAAAGAAATTTTTGTCATGGCTCTCACAGAGAACATCCACAGAAGACAAGGAAGAATCAAGAGGTGTCTTGGTTCTCTTCTGCTAGAGGACATATGTAGGCCCTACCAGAGAAGTATGGGGCCAAGTTATGAGAATTGCTGCCTCAGATGTTAAGCCTCATCCCACAGAATCTCTCATCTATTGTAGAATATAAAATTGACCTAAAAGAGCAATCCAGTTGCACACAAGTACCCTTTTCTCCTTAACTATTTTTGTATCTCAAACCCAATCACCGTGAAGTTTACTACGTGGCAGTGAAAGTAATAAAGAAATAAAGTTATTTCCTACCTCCTGTGCATCTTCACAAACAATTTTAAGGAGATGGGGGGTTGGTCACTTACCATGAATTCCCATTCTCAGTGGAGATATAACCGGCTTGGTGACATAGGAATAGGCAAAATAGGCTTGGTGACGTAGGAATAGGCAAAATCAACTCTGAAAAAATCAACTTCGTCAGGCAAAATCAACTCTGAAGGGGTGGAGCTCCTCTTTGCATCCCTAGACGTGGCTAGCTGAAACAAAGCATTAGTGTCCCATGCAGAAAACCCCACCGTACAGGACATTGGAACTCCACCATAAGTGAACGGCACGTTTAATGATGAACCATAACGTAAACAAAAAACTGTGCCTTTAGGCTGCAACTATAACACTGGACCGAAGCCCCTTACAGGATTAAACCAAAGAAAACCACTAACGTCCAACCCCAAGGTCACAGTGGGCGGGACACCGAGCCTGTTATATCTCCACTGAGAATGGGAGTTCACGGTAAGTGACCAACCCCCTATTCTCCTGTGGAAGCTATAACGGGCTCGGTGATGTAGGAATGGGTGAAATACCCTAGCAGACCTATGGGTGGGCTGACTGAGGGGCCAATGAGATTGATTGCAGAACCCCTCTGCCAGGGGAGGTCCCTGGAGGCATAGGTGTCAACCTTGTAGTGCCTAATGAATGAATGTGGAACACTCCAGGTGGCAGCCCTACAAACCTAGTCCAATGAAAGAAGGGCCTTGAAGGCAGCCGATGTGGCATCCCCTTGGGTGGAATGTGCTATTACCCCCTGGAGAGGGACTAGTTGAAGGACCTCATAGGCGGCCATCATAGACTCCCGAATCCACCTGGAGATAGTGGTGGTGGAGGCCCTTAAGCCCATCTTTCTTTGGCAAAACAACACAAAAAAGGGTCTCCGTTCTACGGAAAGGAGCAGTCCTATCCTTATAAAATAGGGACACCCTGCCAGCATTCAGGGTGTGCCAGGAACATTCTTGAGCGGAAGCGGGAGATGGAAAGAAGGATGGAAGAATAACCTCCTCTTCCCTGTGGATCACCGGATTGACTTTAGGAAAATAAAAGGAGATGTCAGCGTGTAGGACTAGCCTATCCCTATGAAGAGTGACGAGCTGAGGGGCCACAGAGAGGGCCGCCAGCTCTGACCCCCTCCTGGCCAAAGCAATGGCCAGGAGGAAGACAGATTTCAATGTTAGATCCCATATGGAACAAGTGGACCTGGGTTCAAAGGGCGGCTTGGCAAGGGCCTGAAGAACCAGGACGAGGCCCCAGGAGGGAGCTCTGAGAACCGGGAAAGGATTCAGGAGAGCGGCCCCCTAGAGGAATTTCTTCATGTGAGGATGAGATGAGAGAGCTGGCCCCCAAGACTGCAGAAAAAGGCGAACCCCTGATGCTTCAGGGTGGAAGTACTAAGGGTGGAAATACTAAGTAGTAACTTGATCCCTGACTGAAGGAAAACTAACAAGCCCTTAGTCTTGAGCCATTCCGGATTAATCCCTCTCTCCACCACCACCCCATATTTCTAGGGCCTTCCATGTGGTATTATAGAGCCGATTTGTAGAGGTTCTGTCCCCCGCCATGAGGATGTCTACTACCTGCAGGAAATAGCCTTGGGCGGTTAGGTGGCGCTGCTCAACCTCCATATCCTTAAGTGGAGGCGCTGTAGATCAGGGTGGAGGAAGGGCCCTGGGACATAAGGTCGGGCCGGTCGGGAGGGGATCAGGTGGGGAGACACCAAACTTGAGAAGGCCTGGAACCAAGTCGTCGGGGCCAGAAGGGAGCGATGAGAACAACCTCTGCTCTTTCTCCTCTGACTTTCTTGGCTAGCCTGCAAAAGATCTTGGGAGGGGAAACAAGGCACAGAGAAGACCCCAGGGCCATGGATGTAACAGGGCGTTTGTCCCTGAGGCCTGGTCTCAGGGAAAACCAACTGAAGAACATGGAAAGTTAGGTGGAGGAATGGACGGCAAATAGGTCTACGGCCATGTGTCCAAAGAGTTGGGTCAGGCTCAGGAACACCTCTGGGTGAAGTCTCCATTCCCCTTCCTTGGGGCGCGTGCGACTGAGCCAATCCACCACAACGTTCTCCTTGCCGGGAACGTATTCTGCTTGAATTGAGGCCAGATGGGCCTCTGACCACAAGAAGAGCTGCCTGGACAGGCGCTGGATGACCTGGTGCCCCCTTGGCAAATTGATTAACATCCTGCGCAGACATCCGAGAATACGAGGACATGAGCATGGTTCAGATGACGGAACACCTCCAGCACCAGCAGGACTGTCTGGAGTTCTGGGAAATTTATGTTATCTGGGCCTGGAAGGGAATAAGAAGGCTTTGGAGGGCCTCTATGTGGAACTTTGCCCAACGAATGATTCCGGAACACGAGATCAGCATTCCCAGAGGCCTGGTGAGGGGTAATCCATCTGAGTTCTTCCTGGAGGACCTGGGAAGCCAGGGGAAGGGACTTGGCCTTTTGCTCCGCTGACAAGAAGACCTGAAAACGAGATGAGTCACTAACCGCACCAAGGTGAGATATGGACTGGGAAGGAGCGAGGGAGCTCTTCTCCCAGTTGACCAAAAACCCAAGAGGGGAAAGGGGCTGAATGGTCTTCTCGAGATGGTCCGAAGCTTGAGATAGAGAGGAGGTCCTCATTAAGATGTCGCTGAGGTAGGGAAAGGTAGTTGAAGGCAGTGACTAATAACTTTGTGAATCCCCTGGGTGCTGAAGCCAAACCAAAAGGAAGGGCCCGAAACTGAGAGTGAGAGCCGTTGTAGAAAAATCTGAGCAATTTCCTGTGACCCGGGATAACGGGAATGTGTAGATAGGCTTCCCACAAATCCAGAGAGGCCATGAAGTCCCCTCTTCGGATGGAACGAAGAATGGATCTGGGGGTTTCCCACCAGAAGTGAGGCCTGGATAAGAGTTTGTTCACCCATTTTAGATCAGAAAGGGTCTCGTATCTCCCGACCTTTTGGGAACAATGAAAAAATGGGAGTATACTCCTGACCCCGATGTGCGCAGGGTACCTGTTCTAGAGCGGCTATGTTCAGAGGTGTTGAATGGCTGACAAGGTCCTCATGGCGGGCGGTCTCCAAACTGTAGCCCTGGACCACGGTGTCCCTCACCCACCTGACCAAAGCTATCTTCTCCTGACGTCGGTGAAAGAAAATGAGGCATCCACCTACCCATTGGGGGGACCCAGTCCCAAGTAATTGGCGACCCCTAGTTCCAGGTCTTGGGTTGAAGGGACTGTTTTGGGAGCATTGCCTGGGCCACTGGGGTGAAGAGAGGAGTGATATAAATCTAATAAATAATAAAAAAAGGCTTTTGGAGGGGCTCTCCTCAGGACTTGGGCAGGAACACAAGGCAGCCTCCCGAAGGCCTGCATGGCGGAGCTTCCTGCTCGATGCCGGAGCCAGCTCAGAGAGCTGCTAGAGCTACTTTAAAAGGAGGAGGGAGGGGGGGCTATCCCCACCAGGCCCCATCTGACTACTGGGGAAGGTCCTCCTTCCCCCAAACTAATCTTTTCTTTTCTTATCTTTTTTTTTCCAAACCTGAGTGAAGAGTGAAGGCAGAAAGACACGAGCGAATAGTGAGTTGACTCTAGCCTTTGAGAGGCAATAACGGATTGGGGGTGCAGAGAGGAGCTCCACCCCTTCAGAGTTGATTTTGCCTGACGAAGGGGTGGAGCCCATTCCTATGTCACCGAGCCCGTTATAGCTTCCACAGGAGAATAAGGGCTTGTTATACTCTGATCCTAAAATGGAATTCATAGAACCACAGAATTGTAGATTCAGAAATGATAATATAAGTTATCTGGTATCTGCACAATGAAGGATCCAATGCAGTTCACCTCTGACAGATGGCTATTCATCCTCAGTTTCAAGAGCTACAGTGATGGGAGAATTCTCCATTTCATATGGCCGCCTGTTCTCTTAATTATTTAAATTATTTATCAAACATTTTAAGCCACCCATCTCCCTCACAGATGGTTAGTAGCTAGTATATAGGAAACTGTAGGAGAATTCAATTTTATCCTATCACATTATTTAACATCTAAACAAAAGTGGTGGTGGTGTTATTCAGGGTTAGGAGCTAAGTTGTCATCAATATGCAAATAATATTCACCTTTTATCTAAGCCAAAGAGGTAGTAGATATTCTGAATGAGAATTTGAACATTATAAAAGACTAGATCATATCTGAAAAACTAAAGCTCAATCCATACAGAACAATACTTTTTTGACTGGGCCTTTTGCCTCCCCTAAAAGGTCAGATATATAGTTTTGGGGAGCCATATGGTTTGTTTATGGGTCCATCATTGTAACTGGAAACGAAGGCAGTTTCAGTGACAAGAATAACTTTTTATTACACCACATGCAAGCTCCCATAGAGAGATAGTCTGGCATCTCTTATATATGTGATAACTTCTGGATTAGATTGGTGCAGTACATTGGATGTTCAATACCTCTAAAGACAATTTAGAAACCTTAGTTACTCCCAAACAGCTTCAGGTTATTAACTTAAACTGATCAATACAAGCAACATTGGCCTCCAGTCAGTTTTTAGGGGCAGTTTAAAGTATTGATGTCAAATTGTAAAGCTCTGAATGGCTTGGGGCCAAAGTATATAAAAACCTCTTGTGCTACCTGTCTGGGCAGTTTCTAATCTTTGAAGGACCCCCCCCCCCAAAAAAAAAACAACACCATCATGTCCTCATGTTAGACAGGTATCTGCAAAAATATTCCTAATTGTGGGATTCCATTTATGAAATTCTGACTAAAATGGTCAGCCTGTTACTTACACTGTTGCCCTTTTGGCATAAGCTTAGCCTTAGGATATTTCCTTTTCCTAGGCATTTCTTATAGTTTAACATTATTTTAATTGTTCCTAAATTATACTTGGATAGAATTTTAATCTTTATGGGTGTATAAGCGAGTGTGTATATATTTCCCACAATATGAATTGATAAGTTATTTTACTGTTTTTACTCAGTGCTATTATTACTGATATATCAAATAACATTTGTTGCTGCATCAGAAAGTATAATAAATTGTCATAAAGAATGCAAAGCATCAAACAGAAATGAACACATATGCTATTAACTTGGTGAAAAATAGATGTATCTGCAAGAAGATTCTTCTACCCAAGAGAAGTGAAACAAAAAGCCTTTCTGGGGAATAGATTGGCAGGTGAGGCCCCCAGGCAAATGCTTATCTGACCAGGTTTTAAAACATTACCAGATAAGCCTATTATCTTTTGTGGCTGCCAAGAGAGGGTCCAAGGGCCAGAAGTGGAAATCCAGGGAGGATATTTTATTTCAAGAACATTTATGCAGACTATCAATATGTCTTGTGATTACTTAAAGGTCATCTGACAAGTGCTGGTGAGCTTTTAGAATTAAATGGAGCCCAGTCTTTGATTTAGTAGAACTTGCTATATGCAATTACTTAAAATGTTAATTTCTTACATTGACACTATCCAACACCAGCCTGCCTTTCTTCAGCAATGTCTGCAAATGTGTTAAGCTCATTATGTCAAATGTTTTAGTGCTAATATCCTCTGCAGTTGTGATGAAAAATTGCATTTAATTCTGTGGTCTTACAGATGAAGAATAAATTGAACATAGTGAAATTGATTGCGGCCAGTCAAAGAAAGCCAGGTATTATGAGATAAAGTTTAGATTATTTGATTCAACTAAATATGGACTTTTAAGGGATTGTGATAGTCCATCAACATAGGGAAACAATGTTGGACATTCAAAATTCATCTGTGTACGCATTTTCATTTTTTGCCTGTGGTGGAAGCCATAATACCTGGTGTGCCTACTTTTTTGCTGCCTACCCACTGATTGTTATGCAAAGAAATCCATATTTTACAGAAACTCCTAAGCACAGTTGCTGCCTTTTCTCCTTCTTTTTCTTCTTCTACGTAAATTGCAGCCAATTATGCACTGAGTGGAAAAGCCTCCCTCTCTTTGGGTTATAAGTTCACAATACATATGTAATTGCTTTAATTTTTCCCACCTCCTTTAGGGAGAAAGGCTATTTCTTTTTTTTTAAGGATATTACTAACCCTCTGGCAATTCCATTTATCTCTCTGACACAATGATTCTGAATATATCAATTCTCTTTCACACACACACAGACAGAAAAAGAAAAGGGAAAAAGGCCAAGTAATACTTTCAGAGACAATGGGAACAGCTACTGTACATTGCACATATACACAAAGACAATATTTCCTCTCTCTCTGTTACAGAAACTGTGAGAAGGCTAACACAAAACAACAGATGACACTTTCATAAATACTGAAGTGCACATACTCTGTAATAATGCAGAGTTAACAATGTGCATATTTTATTTATGCAATAGACAGCAGGGATCTGCTGATTTATTTGCTAGAGCTAAAAGCTTTGGAGGCATTATTGGTGCAACTGAGCAGGAGGGGTTAAAACTAAATTTTAAAATAAAATCCAACAGGAATCAGCATTGCTCCTTTGTCCCATTTTCATAAATCCTGCCTGTTGCCTTCTCCCAAATATAGAAATTTCAAGACTTTAACCCCCTTATATTTTACTCTTACGCATAATTAGTAACCATGTCAGCAGATTCCTAGGAATTAAAAAGACATTCTGAAAAGCCACCAGTCTGCCACTCTGCATGTTTAGCTTCCTTTCTTGGAGCCTGAATGAAATAATCCTCAGGAACAGCCAGGAATTATGTACTCTTGATTTATTATTATCTTCAGGTTCTTCCAAGGCAGCAGTATTTCTCTCATTTAGGCCACATTCTGGAACTTGGAATATGGCACAATAATATTTCACTTATTTGCACACACGAGATTATTTTTTAATGTCACACAGTAGCATTTTATTTTATTTGTTGTTATTATTTCAAGGGAGCAAAGTCAACTGACAGCCTAAAATGCTGTATAGAAGAATGCTGACACGTTTTTAAGCTTTATGTCACTGGGGTATTTTCTTTTCATGTTTTACCTCCACCCCTTTTATTCAGAAAACACATGGAACTATCCTGTTGGTTTTACATCACACACTCAATGGCTAAGGGCGCTTGTCTATTTCTCTTTGCTACCTAATCACCAGGAGACGAAAGATGCAATACGGCATTCAGGGTATGCCTTGAATGTCTGATACGAAGGCTATTATAAATTCTGATTTTCTAGTAAAAAGTACTCTGACAAACTGTCTTAAAACAATCTAAAACGTATAATATGGACAAAAGCTGAATATATGCACTACCTGGAAACAGAAATTCTGAAGCAAGCCAAACTGTATTCTTTATAACAGTTTAATTCCACACTGAATTAGTAGAGAAATTAATCTATAATAGCATAATATGTTGCAGCATTTCCAGAGTTCAGGAAAGTGTTGTCAGCACTTCTCCGTTTCCTTCTTTACTTCCAATATCTCTCTTCAATCTGGCTCTTTTTCCATTTGCAATATACAAAAAATCTGCAGGAATAAGGAGCATCCGTTATGCCTCAATGTTGACTGGAATATGACTCATTAGAATTTGGACTGGGTCTAAAGTTTTAGACAGATGGAATATCTAGTGGGTACAATGATTCGGTTGCTAATTTTTTTGTGGAGTTCATCAAATAGAAGGCAACTGGCTAGTAATCAAGAGGCAACTAGGCCAAATGTTTGTCTAATAATCTCTGTAAGTGAAGCTGCAGACAATTTGCTACACAGAAGCTACGCAGATATTACAGAAATATTATATTCTCTCTCTCTCTCTCTGACAAATGTCTATAGTTGCCCATCTACTGCAGGGCTACAGGAACGCTGGGCAATGAACAAGAATAAAGGGGCAACTGAATCCAAACCTAATTTTATTTTTTAAATTTGGAAGGCAGCCTGACTCTAAAGTGACTTTGAATAGCTTTAAATAATCAAAAATTAAAAATGTAAAGGGAAATGAATGTGTGCACAACTCATTGAACAAAAGAGAATCTGCCAACCTAATCAGGTCTGGGAGCAAAGACAAGTTTTTAAAGATTTGCAGAATCCTTGTAGGGTTAGAACTATGCCAATATTTAGGGTGCTGCTGTTCTAGATGGCAAGTGCTGCAACACCGAAGGTGTGGCTCCAGACAATTACATTGATTAATTTAAGGAACTTGGAGCGCCTCACACTATCCAATCTTACTGGCAGGGAAAGACCACTAAAGACAAGCAATCCCTCAAAAAACAAGGCACAATGTCATAAAGGGCTTCATAGGTGACAATCACTATATTGAACTGGAACTAAAAGCCAACCAGCAACAAATGCAGTTCATAGATCAGTAATGTCACAAGACTGTATCAGAGTACTCTAATATGTGTAGTTTCCAGAGGTCTTCCAGGTGCAGCACATTGCAGTAATCCAATGAGAAGGTGATTAGGCATAAGCAACCACCTGAAAGGTCTTTTTAGAAATGGATATAACTGATGCACAAGAGGGACTCATGCAAAGGCCCGCCTGGCCATAGCTGCCATCTGCTCTTTGAGTTGTACCTATTAATCCAGCAGGATCCACAAGGTGCATAACTAGTCTCAAATGGCAAGTGCCACCCCATCTGAGATCAGATTAAAAAAAAATTACCTGATCCAGGAGGCCCTGAACAGCCAGAGTCGCTTGGTCTTGGCAGAAGTGATCCTTTGTCAGGATATTAATAGCATCCCTGGAGAGCCCAGGGATGTACAATTGACTATGATTTGCACACTGAACAACCAATATGACCAATGTAGCTTTCCTACTGGCTGGAGGGTTGACTGGATCTGTTTCAAATAATGTCTTACTTCCAGAACCCTGTGCAATTTTTGTCTGACTATACTTTCAGCAAACGTCCCAAGAAAAAAAGTTGAGACAGGATGATTACTATCAACTAACAATGTTGGCTGGCGGGTCCCCGTACCAAAGCCTTTTCTGTGGTGGCACCGACCCTTTGGAACCAGCTCCCAGTAGAGATTAGGAATATCCCCACCTTGTTTTCCTTCCGCAAAGCCACAAAGACCTGGCTTTGTAGGAAGGCCTGGAACACCGCCTCGAGTTCCCCATTGGGGGAAGAGAGGCGGGATATAAATCGAACAAATAAATAAATAAATAAACTGATATGCCCCTCTTGGATGTGTTGATTGTATGATTAGTTATTTTATATTGTATACTATTTGTATTTTAAATGTTGTCAGCCACCTCGAGTTCCCTTGGACTGGGAAGAGAGGCGGGGTATAAATCTAATAAATAAAATAAAAAATAAATAGAATCCAACAGGGTTGAGTTCAGTGATTGGGTTCACATATAGAGTATAAGAAAGATGACCTTGACAGAAAAGGTCACATCAACTACCAAAGTAATAAAAAGAAAAGCATTCATTGTCTAAAACAAACAGGAAGTATGCATAAGTGGTTCAGATAGAAAATCTCCCTAATTCACAGGTGTCAAACTCGCTGCATCACGTTGCCATCATGTGACATTTCTCAATATTTTACCCATTCGCGGAGCTGGGTGGGCATGGCCTGTACATGACGCATCCATCCAGTGGACCATCAGTTTGACACCCTGCCCTAGTTCATATGGTTATAACAAAGGAAAGAGGCACAATAGAATCAAGACCTGCAATGTTTTGTCATAATAGCTACTCTTAATAAAAAGTAATGTTAATTTTCCTGTAGAGTTGTTTCTTAGTCTGCTCCACCTGATGGGGCTGACAACTCTTGAAGAGGAGATTACCATAGCTTTTTTCAAGGCCAGAGGAACCTCCTTCAAAGAAGCCAAGAATGTCACATGGACCCAACTACATGGGTCATTCCTGGGCTGGGAGGACCTGGATCTAATAAACAAAAAGTTGGACTCAGTTTGGAGATCCCTGCTCAGTCCAGCTCACCCCACAAGACCAGTCATCTCACAACTGCCCAGTCAAAGTTCAATTCCAAACAGATCTGAGTGATTTTATCTGCCAAATAGAATGGATATTCCTCACAGCTGCCTTCTATGGCTAGTCCCTAATGGCTCAACTTAATGGCTGTTGATGGATGCATTAAGGATGAAATAACAATGATTCATTGTCCTCATCACCTTGATATAATCCCAGATATAATTTACTCATGTTAGTATTGCCACAAGATAAGAAAGGCTTGATATTATTAATTATTCAATTTCTAGTCAGATTCGCAATTTATGTAAAAAACATCTTTGCTTAATTTCTTTACCTATAAACAAAATGAAACAAACTCTTGTCAACACTTTCTTTCCAGCTACTTGTGCCTCTAAAAGTTAGCAACAGAAAATGGAAGGCCTGAGTAACCACATAATAGAAGCTGTTACATGCTAATGAATCTTCAAAAGGTTCAGACACTAGTTTTCTTTGCTAATATAGTTTTGTTTTAGAATGCCAATGTTTAAGGTTCTGCAATGAAGTGGACTTTAACACTTTTAAAACAGAAGATATCTGCAGTTTGTTTGAAAGAGTCCTCATATTGCATATCTTTATCTTAATTCATGCCTTTAAGCGTTTTTGCTTAAAGTGTGTCTTTCAAAACATTTTTTCTGTCTGCCACCCACATTCAAGTGAAACAGCTACAACCACCATCACTATTATTGTCTATGCACTTGACATTTCTACATATTCTTTGTGGTATACTGCATATAAGAGAATTGGATGTATATGAAAAAGACAGAAGTTGTAGAATAAGAAATAACTACGGGAAGCTCTTTATATCACACAGATTCAGTTGTTCAGAAGAAGCTACATACCTTCAAATATCATAATATTCTTCCAGGGGCATTAACATATGATATATATTAATAATATTCTTAGATACAATGTAGAAAATAAAAAAATGCAACATCTACTCCTCCCATTCCTAGATGAAACTGGCACCTCAACTGATGCTCTAAATTAAGGCAGATCATGCACACACAGTATTTCAGTAGGTGAGTCTCTTCTGTGTATAATATCTAAATTAGTATCTTAGGAATACTATTATTCCTAAAGTATCCTTCTGCCAAATGGCACACTATAAAGGATCAAGTGCCAACAGAATCCTTGTGGGGCTATTTAACCTAACATGAAAATTATTCTTCTATATTTCAGATTATTCATCAAGGGAGGGACCTAAATTATAGTTGCCTCCAAAACCAAGAAAGATACCTGCATCTGTAGTAAATTCACAGTGTAACACAAAATAGTATTTCATATTTCTTTGTTGGTATTCCAAAGTCCAAGTAATTCACACAAATGCCTCTGGAGAATCAATAAAACAAGAACTATACACATATTAAGCAAACACTTAATTCTGTTTGTTTGCTCAAATGTGACTTTTTTAAAATGCAGATCAGCAGAGAAACTGACCTGATTTTGTCAGCATAAATTCTGTATGAAAACATCACATACATTAAAACAAATGACCAAATATATGTTGAAGTAATAGCAGATTTTGTACATCATTTTTTCTCTTCTTGGATCCTCTGAAATCACATTAACATAAACCAACTTAGTGTGAGAATTTTCTGGTACATAGCTTACTGATGTCTTAATAATTGTTTTCATACAGTATAGTACTCAAAGTGTATACATTTTGATAACCTTATATCAGTCTGTTACCATTTCTCAGGAAGTGCATTTTAAATCAAAATATCATGTACAATAAGAAAAAAAAGCTTAAGACCTCTTTGTGCTTTTTGCAACACTTCAAATTATTTCCATATGACAAATAACTGACTCAGACCACTTTATATGTCACGTTTCTGGCTTAAATTGCTTCAATAACGTCTAAATTTTACAGGATGAAAAAAAGAGCTCCACACTGTGCAATACAACTAACTCAAGGAGGTGATTATTTGGCAATTTTTCAGCAACACAGAAAAGTATGTAACCTGAAAGAAAATAAAGCATAATTTTATCCCATGTTAAAATTGGTATCTATTACATTTGTCATTAGAAAATAAAACCCACTTCCACTCTAAAATGAAACAAAAAGATTCTGTTTCCTACATATTAAGATAAAGGCAAAGGTTTCCCTTGCACATACGTGCTAGTCGGTTCCCGACTCTAGGGGGTGGTGCTTATCTCCATTTCAGAGAAACAGAGAGCCAGCACTCCCTGAAGACATCTCTGTGGTCATGTGGCTGGCATAACTAAATGCCGAAGGCACACGGGATGCCTTCCCACCAAAGGTGGTCTCTATTTTTCTACTTGCATTTTCACATACTTTCGAACTGCTAGGTTGGCAGAAGCTGGGAGCTCATTCCGTTACACAGCACTAGGGATTTGAACTGCCAAACTGCCGACCTTCCTGATCCACAAGCTCAGCGTTTTACCCACTGAGCCACTGCATCCCTATCCTACATATTAGGAGGATTTTAATTCACTTCATCATTCCTGATTTTGTATTCACATCAGAGATATAAGGGACATTGGATATATTTCTTGTAGAACTTGGATTTCGTTTTAAAAGCAACTTCATATGCTTCTACTATAAAGAAAGAGTAAAAACGTAGCAGTGAGCCATATTATTCATTTTTAAATGTGCACGTCTGAATTATCTTCCATATCTCAAACATGTACATGCAATTATCATTATACAAATATATATAGAAAGAAGGATCCATTAACTTTTAGCATTTAGAGGAAAGTATATGCTGTCTCACCTACTGTAGGCAGACAAAGCTATGTGAATAAAGGAATATTCTCTTATTTTCTGTTTATTTTAGCAGCAAGTCATTCATGGAAGCAGTTACTTAAAAAGTAATCACCACTGGCTAAAGTGAACTCTGGAGTATTGTATATAGTATTGGCCACTATTGACAATACTGTGGATAATACTGGTAATTCTGTGAACAATACTGGTAATCCTTGGCTTATGACTGGTTGCTTAATGACTGAAGTTATGATGGGACTTGAAAAAGTTACTTATGACCTGTCCTAGAAGTTATGACTACCACACCACTCTTGCAGTCATGTGAAGGCATTTCAGGCTCTCAGCAGTGGCAGAATCACGTGATCATGTTTTGCTACTTTTTTGCCATTTTCTGGCCAAAAACTAACCATTGGACAAGCTGGATTCAGACTTAGTAATCATGTGACTTGCTTAATGTCGTAAAATTGAGACCAGTCATGTGGTTACTCAATTTATGACTGAAATGATTTACACCCCAAATTCTGGGGTCAATTGTGGTTGTCTATCTATAAGGTCTGCCCAACAATTCTGGTTATATTTCCATTTTTCTGATTCAAATAGTATTATTAACTGAAATCAAATTATCTACAAAAATTACTTTGAATGAGCAAATATATAATATAACATATATTATAACACCATTTGTATTGTTCCAGTTTTGAATGTGAGAGTCTCTAAACATGCTGAAAATCAGTCTCAGCCAGCATACCAATGGTAAGACACGCTAGAAGTTAAAGCTCAGTATTACATCTGAGAGACGGCAATAAAGAAGTTAAACTTTGTGTGTGTCTGTATGATATACATTATTATATTTGAATATCATATCTGAAAAGTAACAACTTAAAGACAATCTCAAGTGTGAAACTAATGATTTTTTATGAAATACTAGCTGCTTACCCAGCAGTTGCTTGGTTTTTTTTTTTAAAGAAGTATATTTGTGCCACAGCATTTGCAGGCCTTCTGAAGCCCCTGGCGCCCCCTCCAACATCTCTGCTACAGCAAGGCTGCCCCAGCTGGGGCTTGACAGAGCACTGGGCCGCAGCAGTTTGTGGACCTTCTTAAGCCCCCTTAACCTTCGCAACCCTCCAACACTGAAGATGGCCTTACTTGGCGGGGTGGGCTGTTCCATGTGTCTTGGGCCTGTTGCCGCTGGGGCAAATCTGGAATTTATATGTATAAAACACGGCGCCTCAGAGGTTTGAATAAGATGCCTCAGTCAGTTTGCACACGCTCAGGAGAGAGAGGTAAATCTGTATGTGCTCTGTAGAAAGTTGCTGCTTGTTATTGAAGAATTTTCTCTTTGCATCTCCAAAAAGGGGTCAAAAAGGGCACCTACCCTTTGCTATCCCTGGCAGTGCTTTTCTTACTACACTTTGCTACCTATCCGCCAAGTTTGAAGTAAATTGGTGGAGAAATGCAAGTCTGTATAGAGCACATATAAACAAATGCCTCTTTTTTATAGATATAGAAGATGTAATCAGCTGGTGATATTTTTTTCAGTCTGGAATCTGGATAATGCATATATCTGAGTAAGAGAAAAAAACACCACTGGCTGGTGTTGCATTTTGCGGATAAATTGGTAGAAAGCAAGATTAAAGGTAGAATTATTAAGCACGGATGAGATAGAAAATACCTTAAAGACTTAAAATAATCCCAACACAAAAAGAGAAAAACCCAATGTACAATTTTGATGTTTTAGTCCATCATTTAATGGTAATATAAATAAAGACAAGGAAGGCACCTAACAATTTATGCCATACTGGTTGTCAAGGCAACAAGGTAAACGTATAATAAAAAGCAGAAATGGTCATCTGAAATGAGTCGACATCAGAGAAGGGATCTAAAAAGTGGGGCTTAAAAAAGACTTTAAAGATACACTTTGAAGATGGAAGCACATTGAAGATGTAGCATACTATGTTATCAGTGAATCAAACAGCAAAAATAAATTCACAGATCCTTATCTTGTTCTTGCTCATTGTATAAACATTCTAACTATCTCATCACATTCATTATAATTTTCAGTTAATAACAAAACCCAAAACACACACACATACTGTGTGTGTGTGTGTGTGTGTAATATATTGTATTGTTTTGTATTATATTATATTATGTATATAGTTGCATCACCATATTCTTGCATGTTGAAATGTTTCCAAATGAGAATCAGTAATTTACTAATTGATAGAATTTAATGGTAGCTTCATTTCACACACATACACACACAAAGACTGAAATTCAAAACTATTGATCACTTAGCTTGTATCTATAACAAAAATTTATCAATATTTTGGCAGAACTTAATGTAATAAGGATTTAAAAAACAAATTAAAAAAAACAATGTACATCTGCAATGTAATGATTATCAAAATATTTTCAAAGATTTCTCTTTAGAATAGTAAATGAATCTGCCATTAAATTCTATCAATTAGTAAATCACTGATTCCCATTTGGAAACATTTCAACATGCAAAAATATGGTGAAGCAACGATGTACACATAAAACGTGCCCTCAAGAATCTCATATATCCACACCATAATGGATTATTCCACACTGAGTATAATTATCTGTAGAGGAATTCACTGTAAACACTTTCAATTTAATGAACTTAAAACCTCCTACTGATTAAAAACATGAAAGGCAGAATGCCTGAAATCCAGGGATGTTATGAGAATGCATTTATCCTCATCATCTTTTTAATACTCATGTGTGTACTCTAACACTGCATAGGATTTATGCATTTTTGTTTCCTGACAGCCAGCAGTAACAGAAGCAGCATGTTTAATTTTCTTTTGATGTAAGAATGCTGCAGTCTTATATTTTGTTGTGTATATAAGAAATTGTACTCCAGGTTATGAATCTTACATCAGATTTTCCAGACCAATCTCTACAACTTCACTCCTATCCCCACATATGGATTGCATGCGGCTGTGGGCTGGGGCCTCTCCTGTATCTGGAGGGTTACCACCTTAGATGATATTGCACTGTTCTAGACAACCCCTATGTAATCTGGGGATCCTCCTAGGCAGATGGCTAAGAGACTCTGCTCAATTTCATGTTGTGTGCCAATTACACCTTTAACTGGATGGGAAGGCCCTTCTCTCAGTTACTCATGCTCTGATCTTCTCTTGTATGTATTTCTGCAATGCACTGGTTATGATGCTACCCTTGAAAAGCATCTGGAAACTTCACCTGATGCAGAACAAGGTGATTTGAGCAGTTTTGGGAGCACCTATGAGGGTATATTAACACTTCTGCCGCATGAGCTGCATTGGGTACCAGCTTGTTTCCAGGTCCAATTCAATGTGTTGATTATGTCCTTCAAAGTCTTTCATGACATGGGCCCAGGTTACCTGAGGAACTTTCTTATCACAGTCACATCAACTTATTCCATCCAGTTAGGCAGGAAAGGCATGTTACTGATTCCGTCAGTTAAAAAATTTGAATAGGCGGGGTCTAGAAAGAGGGTCTTCTGGGTCATTGACCTTGTTCTGAGGAACATCTTTCCCCCTGCTGGGTCTGTCAACTGGCATGTCAGTTATAACCCTGGGGGTGGCTCTGTCTTTTAAACTTGTTTATTTTTGTACGGGCTTTAATGTGGATTGTATCATTTTTACTTGCAAACTGTCTAGAGTTACTTAGTGTGATGGCAGTGTATAATTTTACTGATACATTAATTAAATTTATTTTTTAATAAATAATTTCCAGATTCCACCAATTTTAAAGAGAAAGCTATTTCTCTGGTCATTCATTTGAAGGCTGATATGTGTGGATTTCTGAATATCAGAATACAACTTTACACCACTACCTCCATTAAAGGATTATGTTGAAAACTGGCAGTTCTGCTCCCTCCTCACAGTAGTCAAGCTCAAGAATTTAGACACTTCTCAGAGGAAAGTTCTGAGAAACAGCAAAAGAATGTGAATGTTAGATGCTGTCAAAACTAATTATCTATAAATCAGAATCCATACATAAGCCTTGGGATATGGGCTGAGAAACCTGCATCACCATCCTCTTCCACGTTCCTTGCATCGGCCTCAAAGTTTAGGGCAAACTGGGCTTCCTCCTTTTGGAGATCCTCCCACCCCAGAACATTTCTGCTATAGCTCTCACTGTATCCCCAGTTTTCTGCTCTGTGTGTTTATATGATGTTACTAAACTTAATCAGATAAATTTTACTTAAATGTAATTGTTGTGACATACAGTCTGCTTTAATTCTTGTATTTGAAGTTTTAAGAAAGTTTGCTTGAATTTTTACAGGTATTAGTTATTAAGGAACTCTTTTGGTGTGTATGAGAATCAAGGGAAATCTAGATAAGGGAAACAGTAGCTTGGGAACAATGATCCCCCTTAATAAAAGAGAAAGGAAATTAATGAAAATTTGAAAAAAGTTGTGAGGGTGCATTTAAAAATTCTTAGGTTTCAAGAAGAGTGCAATGGTTAGTAAGAAAGAATTAAAATATATAACTGAATAGGTGTGGAAAAATAAGATAGTAATGTGTAGGTTAACTGAATGCTCAGAGGAAAAGTAGGATAGGAAGTAGAAAGGACTGCACTGCAAAGTGTTCACTCCATACATAATCTGCCAGCTGCCAGCTTAAAACCCTGCCATTTTATCAAGAGGAAGAAAAAAAGCATACCAACTTAAAAAGGGACTTCAGATAAGCCGAATCAAAATTGATTATTTTCAGAGTCACCATTGCAAACTAAGGAAATGAAAAAATGGCTGTTTAAAAACCAACACACATCAAGGTCAAAAGTATAAACTACATATGCACAGGAGGAACAGGCTGCAGAACGAACTGGAAGAAAGGCACATGAAGCAATAATGCCAAATAACTATACCTACTGACTGAAAGCAAATTCCACATGAGATTGCAGCCCAGAGGTGGTCAAAAAGAAGGAGAAAGAGAATAAGCATTACAGTGCTGAGCTATTTTTATCTAGAGATCTCATCTCAGGATACACACTTTCCTTGTACTGTAATTGATTGACATTTTGATAAGTGGTTCTCTTTTGTTTTCCTATTTGCAAAGTGAATGGGTAATCTGCAATGCTCTCAACAAAAGATAAATGTCCTGCAAGGTAAACATTCTAGCTTTACAATGTTAAAGCAGCTAGCCTATTCAAAATGAGGTTATGTTTTTTTTCAGGGAATTATTTAGGATAAACAAAATCAGAGTAAATAAAAAGAACGATAAAAGAATTTACAGGAGCACTGCTAATCACTAGGCACCGGCAATCATAGTCACACCCCTCTATTATTCTGGAATTTCTAAGAAATATGCGCCAGAAGGCTGTTCCTTTCTGCATCAAAAATCTGTTTTGAAAATAACTGGCTTTGTTCAATCATCTTCAGGTTCGTTTGCTGCTTTGAAAGCAACACCTGCCCCTCTAATACTTTCACATTGTGTTGCAAAGCATATGTAATATGTTTATGATAGCAAACAGAAGGAGTGTGGAGGAGCTTTCCTAGCTCTAATTAAAGCAAACTGCATCCTACAATTTTATCCATGTAGAATAGAGCTAACTTATTTGTTTAAATACACAAGCTTCATTTGTTACTGCTAAATACAAGTATAGTTATGCTAAAATTTGAGTTTTTTGCTAATTTTTTAAAAGATGGATGATATTATCCTATCCACATGTTGAACTAGGGGACAATAGTTTCGATTATTTCTACAATAAATCTCTTTATCAGAGCTTGTGTCACTGGACACAATTTGGTTAAATTTAAGTTCAGGCCAGAATTCAGCATTGAAAGAGCTTTTTCTCTGTCTGACCAATAACTTAATGCATAGATTGGGGGAGTATGAACTGTTTGAACCTCTTAAACAGTTCAATCAAAAGGAAATTGGAGGTACAAGTAAACATCTTATCAAAATCAATAATGGAAGATGATTTTGGGAGATTTCAGTTTGGCCTCAAAGCTGTCAAGCTGAAGTAGGCTGGAGGCTTCCATTTATACTTCCTGCTGTTTAATATGTAACACTTCTCTACCTGAAGCTGTGCTGGCTGTAGAAATCACATGACCTAGCCCCGTGGTGACGAACCTATGGCACGCATGCTGGAAGTGGCACGCAGAGCCATTCCTCCCGGCACGTGAGCTGTCCCCCCAAACACATGCGCACACGCCTCCCGCGATTTGTGTGTTTAAAAAAAAAAAAGCCCTGCCACCCACCCCAGCTCTATAGGTCCTTTTCTTCCCTCTTCCGAAGCATATGTGATTGGCGCTGGTGCGCCGATCGGCTGTTTTTCGGAAGGGGAAGATTGCGCATGAAGGGGGAAAGCATGTGCACATGTGCAGGGTGCGTGTGCACATGCACAGGGATTGCATGTGCATGTGTGAGGATCACGTGCGCATGTGCACAAGGAGTGTGCACACGGGTGGGCACATGCGCACGCACACAGGCATGCATGCGCATGCATTTGGCACATGGACCTGAAAAGGTTCGCCACCACTGACCTAGCCTCTATTTTTGCTATTGTTTTATTTTTGCTATTATGTTATTCTTTAAGTTTATTCCAAACTTAAAATATAACCACAACATTCCTCAGGATATAGGATATCTCTTTTAAATAAGCTTTCAGAAGAAAAATAATATGTTTTAGAATTTTAAATGCAAATCAGATTTAGATTTTTTTGAAGGAAATGTATTAAATGGGATCACACTGATGCTGCAGCCCTGATGACAATGAAATGTTGGCCACAGGGCACTTAGGGAGTTCATAAAAAAAGGAGATCTGAACCAAAGCCTTTTCCTTCACTATCAACCTGCTAAGCCTTTGGAAACTTTTCTTGACCAATTACAATTTATTGGATGAATTACTGCATACTACATAGAACACACACACCCCCACACACCCCCACACACAATGATTTGATATGTGAGTCTATAAATATCTGTAGGATAACCTTAAATCCAAAGACCTGGGTTTATGAGTAATGAACAGTTTCAAGCACAGTATACAAATTCCTCATAGCTGAAATCCCAATTAAGAGCTATACTCTTAATACTCTTATTATACTCTATAGAGGTCTTAAGAATTTTAAATGTTCTTTATTGTCTTAGAGAGATTCTAAAGCAAATGACAATCAGTCAGCGATTCACTCTCAATTTTATATTTCATATTGATTAACACTCTGGCATCCCAAATACAACAAGACCAGAATAGACATATGTATTTCTACATAAATCCCCCAAACTCTTAAATCTGACAACATATTACCAAGATCAAAGCTCAGCTAATTATATATACACACCCTTCTTCTTCCACCAAATTCAAATTTTAAAGACATCTTCCTATTCATTTTACAACAGAATTATTAAGAAATGTTTCCTTTCAACCACCAAGGATACTGAATGTTTTCATACAGAACAATGTTTTTGCATTTTCCAAGCACACATATATTCACAGTGTCTTAAGGGTATTAATGCTTTTTAGACGGATTATTCCCCAGATTAACTAAGAGGATCAGTATAGATGAAAGTTCCAATTACCATACCATACAGTATCACTACTAACAAACGTTTAAGTACAGTAACCAAAGGGATTGTTTTCTTCAGAATAGATTACATGTAATTACCAAATGTGTCCACCTAATCACTCCCAATATCAATGAAGTCCTGATTTTTTAAAGAATGAAGATGAATATTGCCAATTTTATTTTGGAGACATTTGTCATTAGACAAAAATAAATAAATATAGGAAGTAGTACAATAGTGCTATGTCAGGCTAAATTACTTTTGTCTTACAAAGTCACAGATATAGGAGACTATCTATAAGTAGATGCATCCTATCTCAGAAGAAATATATCTTCTGAAAAGGAAATGAATTCCAGGAAAAGTTAATGTTACACAGTCATTCTGGGCACTACTAATTTTAGTATTATAAAGAACATATGCAAACTATATTTATACATACCTCATGACTATTCATTTTATCTTTAGAGAAAAAAACATTGAGTCCATCTCACCTCACAAGGTTGTTGTGGAGAAAATAGGAAGAGAAAGGTATGTTTGTCATCTTGAGTTATATGTAAACATAATAAAGGTGGGATATATATAAATAAGTAAACAAACTCACAGAGAGGCTTGAGAAATTGGGCATGCCATTTCAATTTGAAACAAACTAAAGCAAACAGATTAGAGTAGTCATCTGGTAGAATCTAATCATAAACAACTGATTTTGGCTGCTGCTTCTTTGCCACCTCCTCATTTTCCCTCCCATAGACATGAGCCTTCATTCAGAACAAACTAGCAACAGTTATCTGGGTTAACTAGATTTAGTCAGATTTTACTAGTGTATAATATACATGAGAATAGTGAATACATTATTGCTGTAAACTGAGGAAACTGGTTAATTAAATATTTACATAAATTTATAACATATGCATTCATTTATTAATCTAAAGCAGAGGGAAGATAAAAAGGAAGTTAGTTTATTGTGATATCTCTATCCCTTCTTTATTCATGATGTACACTCTGAAATAGTAAGAACGATTTATCAATCTCTACCTACAATTCATTCCGCTTTTTCCTTGTCAGTCCAACAATACTTACATATTCAGATCAGACACAATCTAATTCTGTGCTCCTAGGAATGAAGCTAAAAGGATTTCAGGCCCTTGAGACTCCAGTGCACAGAATCAGAGTCTCACAGACACTACTGTACTATCAAATATAAGGAATTTGTTACAGGTATTAAAACACTCATCCCCTGAATTTCACATTGATGGACCCTCTCCGTCTCCCCCTCAGTTTGATCTTCTTAAGCCTGGAAGTTGTATCTTTATCTGCTGTGAAAATATTTTATCAGGGTAATCTGGTTACGAATATTTACACAATTTGCCCCAAATTCCCTCATTACAGCTGTCATTCTCAATTATTCACAGGTAAATGGTATATGCAGTTTCCGTGGAAACCAGCCGCTCACAGCTAACAGATGCACAATCTATTGCAAGCAATGGGCACTCAAGCAAAACTGGTGGACTTTATAATTATGTTGATGCTTGACTATCTCAAATCTACTGATAATAAAAAGCTACTTTTCATTTCTACCTTTTATTAACAGATCTTGGGGGAGATTCTTAACAATAGCTGTAAAAGAAATGCTATTTCATTTGCTAGATATCTCAGAAACATGCAATGCATTTAATGTCAGAATTTAAATATGTATGATGTATCACATTTCACAACCATTTCCACGATTTAGAACAGCAAATATTACACCAACTCTAAATAAGTTGTGATTCATTCAAATTTTACAAGTTGGGGAGCAATTAATTGGTTAAAGCACCCAAACCAATGCCTTGAATTGATATAAAAGAAGGTCTTCAGAGACTCTAAAACACACAGTTCATCTTGCAGGGTCTATGATTTTACCCAATGCAGGAAGGAAAAGGACAAATAAAATATTTTAAGTTTCAGTCAATAACAGAAACTCAAAACCAGCTAATTAAGTTAGTAGCTTAATTAAAAGAAGCCATATAGTCTTAGAAAACTAGTTTTCAATCTTAAATTGAAAGATTCTCCTTTGGGAGAAATGCACTTTTTTTTTAATATGGTCAATGTTACAGTCTAAGTAGGCTATATATTTATTTAATCTGTAACATTTGGTTGCCTGAAATCCTTGACAACTTTGGGTGGCTTACAACAATAAATAACAATGCAAAAATTATACTACAATATATATCATCTTTAAATTGAACAAGGAAGGTATGCGATATAATAATACTAATTTTATTTAATTATTCCTTCATTTAATTTCACTGTTGTTTTCCAGATGTCCTTAAAAATGGAATTAGTCTGGATATAATAAGGTAATCAAGGCATTGAATTCAAAATAATTGCTGACTTTTGCATCATATAAAGAAATTTGTTTGCTTAAATCTTCCAAGAAAGTGAATGAACCTCCAGGAAAATATCTTTATTTCATCAAGAAACTATACAATTGATAATTAGGCCCATGACAGCTGAGGAAAAAGGTTTCATACAATTAATCCATGATTTATACATATACTGTTTACCAAATGGGGAATCTGGATTCATCATTTAAGATATATTTTTTTAAAAATAGAATTCTTTAACATAGGGGACTGGTAGTGGGCTGTAGCTGGTTAGGAACTGGGCTGCACAAGCAGCTGCCAAGCGTGTGGTTACATGTTCAAAACATTCAAGCATTAGGTTACATGTTCAAAACCATTCTCTCATGTTTGCCACCGCCAGTCTGCAGAGCCAAAAAGGTTAGGGGAACCACTGCTTTAACACATGCCACAGAGATGCATGCAACCAGTTTGTCCAAGGAGAGGTATCTTTTCTTGCAGGCTTTTGTCATGTATCCCTTTCCACTTAATAATTTAGTTGTCTATTACTTTGCTGAAACTGCCCTAGATTACCCCCTACAATATGCAAAATAAATAAATAAAAACAAATAAAAATTATTCTAATTAATTTTCTATAGGTGTTATATAATAGAATTGTAAGGACACAGACATAAATCTCACATATAATGTAACAATATTGTCTCTGCAAAACACACACAAATAAATATACAATGCATTATTTTTTCTCTATGAATCAGAATGAGCATTTTCTAATTCCTTACAAAACAAACATGCTCACTGTGGTAGCTTAAAAAGCATTTTGCCTAAGGATCTCATCTAGCATATATTAAACTCAGTATATTGTGATAGGATAGCTAGCAAAAAAAAGCCCAGTGAATACAAGAAGTGACTGCCATTTGCCTCAGATCACAGATATGATAAAAAGTCATACAAATAAAATTATGTTATATCTCAACTATTCACTCTCTCTGGGAGTTTATCTTATGTCTGTTTTAAATTGTATGTAGATTGCTTGGTTTGAATTGTAATAAGCATAAACACAGCAACAGTTGCCACCTGCAAAAAAAAAACCATTGCTGTATCATTTCTCATCCACATGCAGGTTAAAACAAATGCAGAGGTCCAAGCCTTGAGATCACTGTCTTCAATGTAGCCACCATACAATCATGGCATGAATTCCCCATACAGCCCCTCACTAGAAGTTAGAAACTTTCACACTCATCTGTCTTTCCGCTATCACTCATATGAAATGACTGGCTGCCAAAAATAATCACCTGTATAAGATTGAATATGTCAGAGATTTGGATACCATAATGGAAGTATTCCATACTATCTTTATCATTATGATTTTTGGCAATCAAACAGGAATATTACAAGATTAGGTAAATAAAAAAGAGTCTATTTATACATCTAGCTGAGCTGGTCCTGAAATTGTTTTAGTTTTGAAATATCAAGTTTCCAGAGTGATGATGCCATTACTGCTTTTTTAAAAAAGGGAAGTATGTTGAACAAACTGATTTTTAAAAATGTTATATATTGTACACTTTTGCTATTCTTTGTACTTGATTTACCTTTTAATTTACCTTAATAAGCCTTTAAGCTTATTTTAATCTAAAAAAAGTGACAAACTTAGCCAGCCAGCTTCCAGAGAAGAGTTTTGCAGAATAAAATTTTTGAAAAATATATGAAGAATAAAAATTATAGACACAATGTAAGAAGGTAGATCTCTACTCTACTTGCTCCTTCTTGAATTATGACAATGACTTAGATATTAAACTAAAAATTACAAAAGTAAAATCCTTTCAGGTTACTACGTTTCAAGAAGAATTGAAATTAAGTGATCACGGGAATTTTAGATATTTTATTTAGATTACAGTGGAATAAAAATAACTGGGGCAAATTTTATTTGTAAGCTTTATTTTCAACATATTATAACCACACTTCCTTGACAAATATGTATCTGTGTTACATAAAATTGTACTCAAGGTTGGTTCTTATTACAAAATATGATTATTGAAATTTCCACAACCTATACATTTTTTTCAGTGAGTGTAATTTCTATAACAAAATATAAGGTAAATATTGTGCAAATCTGACTTAGGTTTGCTGATACTGCAAAACAGATAGTACATACTATATAATGGTACATACTACTAACACATAAGACAGACATTAAGGCAGGATGACCTCCCATATGGATCAAAGAGGTTTAGCCATTAGGGTGTACAGTATAATGTAACGTATACAGGATAATTTAAATTCTTTTTAGAAAACATATGTAAAGAAAATTTTAGCTTAAATTATTATGTTTTCATTTTCAATAGTAATCAAATGTTTTGTATTATTTCATTTATAAAACCCTTCACCATTCGTGCTGAATGTATTATTTAAATGTCTGTGGTACTTATTTGATTCCAGGGAATTGGCTAAATGTCACTTCTTGATAAGACAGAAAAATGATCAATGGATTGATCTCAAGTGCAGTGGTATTACTATTTGCACGCATTTAACTTTGCCATCATTTTCATGAGTAAATGAAACAAGACGAGAGGAATTCTAAACAATCTGAAAAGGGATATCAGCGGAGCAGAAATTGCTATGGAGAATATGATGTTACCTAAGTGAACTATTTCTACAGCTTTTCAAATAAAATGTGGTACATTGTTCACATGTCTAGCAACATTTTCCCGTGTAAAGCAACTGATTTCTTCCAGGAACCTTTTATGCCAATCCTGTCATCTTTTGTGTCCAAGTGTCTATAGTCTTATACTCTGCAATTTTAGATAAGTTTCATAATAAATATCTGAAATATGTATAATCTATATAACTTATTGAAATTGCTCAAATATTTGAAATCTAGGTCTGTCCATTTTTTACTGCTGGATCTAAAGAATTAATTTCAGATTTTGAGCATCTAGAAATTGCTAGTTTGAAGAACAGTTCAAATTAAAGGTGACCTGTTGATAAGGATTTTTGTTTTAAATCAATTTTTAAAAAGAAAAGATTTGAGAAAAAATTAATTTCCATCTTACAATGACAAAGAAGGAGGTTAGGTATAATGTAACAAATTATACTATAAGCAGGCATGTTAATCATTTGGAATGTTCATCTTCAATTCCAACCTTTGTGTCTGATACATTTTCTCTCCTTGGAACAGGGGTGTCAAACTTCATTTCATTGAGGGCCGTTTCAGGATTGTTTGACCTCAGGGGGCTGCGGTGGGAATGGCCAGGATGGGCATGGCTAGCTCAATGTCACTTATGTTAGTGGTGGCCCGAATGCTCTGCCATCAAAAATGGAGCTCGGGAGGGCCGCATGTGGCCCTCCCAAGCTCCATTTTTGCTATCAGAGACACCGCGGGCTGGTCCTTTGCTGTTTCCAGGGCAGCCCCACGCACCAGATCTAAGCACCCTATGGGCCAGATCTAGCCCCCAGGCCTTGAGTTTGACACCCCTGCCTTAGAATATAAGTAAATTACGGTAATTGTTTTATGCATACAAAATGGCCAAATGAAAATGTCTCAATTAGAAATAGGTGGTAGAAATTAACAACTGCTTCAACCACCTCCTGCGTTATAAAGATTAGTTTCCTCTTTCATAAACTCTAAAGCCTTCTATTTTACTTAACGAAATAATTGTCTGGGTAGCCATCAGGACATGAGGTAAGGATACATTTATGTATTTTATCAAGAAAAAGCATCCTGGGTACACCTACTATTGGTACATGTTTGTCACTTTTTTCAAGTATGTGAGGAATATTTTACCTTCTATATAAGAATTCCTAGCATTTGCTTTGAAAGGTGGTTTAGTTCAAAATCTAAATGCAAAAATATGAAATTATAAAAAGATATATAGACCCATAAAGCCTTCCTAATTGAAAAAGAAATACTACAGTGAAAGAAGTTGAAAGAGCAACCAAATACTCAGTTCTTTGGAATGAAAAAAAACCCCTTCCAACAATAATTGAAGATGTATTTTAGAAGCAACCAGTCCTTAAATGCTACGTTATTACCACCCACGGTCCATAAACTGAGAATTTAGAATGACAATTGGCACTTGGTGTGCAGCACATGCCTGCTACCAAGAGCCTTTCCTAAATAATTAACACTTGGAGAGTGCTCAGATATGTCCTTCTGATTCATCTGCACATTGTAATTTCTACACAGATCACAACTTAATGAATCATCAATTGTGACAAGATCAATGAACCAAACCTAACAACAAACTAAAGTTAGTAAATTCATGCCTGAGGCAGGAGGCTGGTTTAAAAAAGCTTCCATCATCTTTAGAGTCTAATTAGCAAAGACAGGACTTCTCCTGCTGCTTTCTCCTCTTGCTTCCTCTTGAGAGAGGAGGGTGAAGGTGGAGAGGGGCAGTTGTTCAGTTTCACTATATGCAAATCTTGACATGGCTTCTTTGATCAATAACGATGTCGGCAGCAGTAAGACAAGCAGCCATTTGCAACATGAGAAATAGATTCCTACTCACCAAATGAATTCAAGTCATGTAGTGGACACAATAATAGTTCAGTGGGCCCTTATGGAAGGGAAAAAAGCTATCTTTTCAAATATAGCTGTATTATTCCAGATAGGATAGAAGAAGATCAAAGAATAGTTGGATTAGAAGATATTTTTAGACTGCAGAATACACATTAAGTTATTCAATTGGAATATTCAAAGCATTTGCACACAGAGTGATCATCTATTTTATAAATGAGAATTCACGGAGGATGGAAGAATCCTCTCTGGATTTGCTAGTAATAAAAACAATGCAGTCCCTTTTTAACAAGGCTTTACATTTCATTTTTGCATCTCATAAAGTTGGGCCTCTCATGAAACATAGAACTAATCAGATTTAAATCAGCTAAATGCCTAATGAATAGATTATATAGGCTGGGCTATATAGTAATTACAGGTATCAGTTATTTGTAAGGCTAGTCCTGTGCCCTGCCATAATGCAGTCCAGACTTTCCCACCAAAGTTATAGTACTGTAGGTATCTCCATATTGGTCTGAGAATACCCTTAACACGGAGGAGGAACAAGTTTACAATATAAGAATGCCACAGCATGTACTGGTAATTTCACCTTATGCAATATTAATACTGTGAAGCAACCAAATTCCTGCTAGCAAAATGAAAGCAAAGTTAAGGCGTGACCATATCACAGAAACCCCAAAATCTAAAACTAGGGAGCAAAGGAAGACCTAAAGTGGAAGAAAAAATGTGTGTCTGAAGAAACTTTGTATTCTCCTAGATCAGTGATGGCAAACCTATGAGATGCATGTCAAAGGTAACTCGCCACAATGTTTTGGGTGGCATGCCATGGTTCATCTGACAACATCTATTCTTGAAAGCACGCCCCATTCTTGTGTGATTTTTAGAGGCTGAAGAGGCCGCACAAAATTGGGTGTGCTCTCATATGTCCTCCAAATCCTTTGAAATCACGCAAGAGGGCTGTGCACTTGCATGACTTCTGGAGCCACTAAAGAGCTTCCAAAGGCAGCAGAAGAGCACTATTCAAAGCCAGTTCAAAGAACAAAGGCCTCATACAATCTGAAGAAGCCCTAGGTAGGCTGCAGAGGCCTGCCAAAAAAGAAAAAAGAGAGAGCACTGCCTCTGGATGCTCTGATCCTGCTATAGGGGCAATTGCAATTTGGAGAATGGCACGAGGTGGCCTTTTTGTGTGGCAGCATTGGCACTATCATGGAAGTTGAGGCCCAGGATTCGGGGTGGCCTAGATATGGGGAGAGGAGGAGATAATTGCTTCTCTTTTGTTTGGGGGATGTGTGTGTGACATGTTAGCAGGATCAAGTTAGGTATTTTCCAATTTTTTGACATGCCGAACACAAAAGGTGTCTATCACTGTTCTGGGGAAATAAACTTAGTTGTAAAATCTGCTGTGAAGGTTTTCCTTAATTTTTCCTTGCCTAACTATATTTGTGCTGTGTATATGCTACATTGCTATTTCTTGTTCAGTTTTTTCTTTTAATTACTATACTATTTTATCTTCTATTGTCACAGACCTTGAAAGATGCACAGCATATAAATTCAATTAAGTAAATAAATAAAGTAATAATAATTACACAAACCTGGAACCCTCTCTCCTTAGACCCTGACAAATTTTATCACATTTTCTACTAGTTTTTAAAGCTGAAAACACAAATGACTATTCCTGAATTTGGTATGATCTATATATATAAAAGAGAGCTGGGGGTTTGTATGTGCCCTATACAAAAATTCAGTTCTGCACCAAACTGCCCCAAATTTCACACAAGCCTTTTTTAGGGTTGTGAAATCAGCACTGGGGGGGGGGGGATTTCCCAAAAGTCTTTGTCCCCTATTTTGGTTAAAAAAAAGGGACAAATGGGACCCCCACAAAACA
>JANHGC010007957.1:921487-933282 GCA_027560395.1 Boaedon fuliginosus
GATGAAGAGCGGGAAACCAAGCTACTTTCAACTCAACCCTGGCCACCACAATTATACTTCTTTAAAAAAAAAACCAAGCAAGGCCAGGTAATCAGCTAGTAATATATATAATATTGTATATAATATTGTAATAGATCAGCAACTCAGACATTCAGCAGTATTTTCCAAATACATCCCAGTAAGATTGATCTGCACTAAATTTTACACTTGATAAAATTTAAGTTATTCTGTTCTCTCATTTATCCTTGTTCCTCATCAACAGCAAACCATTCAGTGTATTTAACACCCCATTCTAATCAACTAACACCACAATTATTTTCCCCCTTATATAGCATAGTTGCATCATTTCTGTTCTTTAGGGATTCATCTTCTTGTCTTCTATCTGTAGTATTTGTTCTCCTAAACTTCTTTGATTTGAAATAGTACAGCTGGACCTCCAGATAACTGCAAAAGAACAAAGCTGATAGCTAAATTGATTTCCTCAGAGAAACAAAGGTCAACTGTCAGCACCATCTTCAAATTCCATAGATCAATTGAGGCACTGACAGTAATGTTAATAATATAAGAAATTTTATCATGTACACCCAGAACTCTCAAGTGTCCAAGTCACACTATGTTAACTTGTACTCAGTCAAATTTGTACCATTTAAACTGACTAGTAAATGATCAATTTGTGGTGATGGAGTCATATATGGCTCCTCTTCCTATGGATCACCAGCTGTACCTGGTTACAATACCAAATCCATTGCATTGATGGATTTCCTCTTAAAGCTCAGCTTTCAGGCTATTTTTCATTCCCAATTCTTATCACACATCTCTAATCACTAGGCTTCCAAACTTTTTCCTGCCCATTCCTGGTTACCACAAAAAGTAGATATTGTGGTTGGTTGCACAGTCAGAAAGACATTTAGATTGGCTTTGGCATTTTTTTCCATCTAGTGATGCTACTGTCACCACTAAGGTGATGACAGAAACAGTTGGAAAAGTCAGAAACAGTTGGAAAAGTCTTCCTTCCTTGGCCAAATTCAGAGAAAATATGCATCTATTTATCAGCCTTATACATATTATTATGGATGTTGGCTATGCATTTACCCTGAAAATATAAAAGGCAGAGTCACTTTTATTACAACATCAGGTGTGCAAATGTCATATTTCTTACTATATACTATGTACTTCTTACTATATATGCAATATTACATTGCTTAGGGAACAACTTATATTTTTGAAAGAATATAGTAGTATTCTGACTTGAATCAAAGTAGTATTCATAAATTGCAGCAAACGTTCTTCAAAAATTCACTATCCAAAATCTCCCTTTTAGATGTTGCTCTCCAAATTTCTTTGTTGCAAAAGACATAGTTATAACAGGTGTAACAACCAAGAAGGGCATTTTTAGTGGAATAGGAGAGCAGAAGCCTGACTTAGAGCAATTTTAGTTGGAGTCTCATAATGGTTGCTTTTCCTTCCAAAATAAGAACTGACTAATTTAAAGGCACTTAAAAAACATGTGCAGTTCCATGAAGCTCCTGAAAATTTTCAGTTCCATATTATACTAAATACATATCTACATAAAGTTGAGTTTTTGTAGATTGGAATATGCATAATAATAGAGTAAATTTACTTAATCATTACTGAAGAATTCTCTTTACTTTGGATTTATGATACACACTAACTTATTCATACTGACAGTCAACATAATAAAAATTGGTGAACTAAAGACACTGAACTAATCAGTAGACTATCCATTGATGAATGGATAATCAGTATTTAAATAGTTACCCAAGGGAGAACTGATCTCAATTCAAGTTAGAAGCAGCTAAGATGGCTTGTATGTTTATGTAGCTTATTATGTTGAACAATATGGGTGCCTAAGTATGCAAAATATACATTAAATTTTAGAGAATGTCCTACCTAACTTAAAGTTACATTGCAGAAATGAAGCTCAGAATGTCATCTGAAAAGATTCTAACAGAATAAAAAGCAGAAAAGTCCAAATTAAGTCACAATGACACTGGCTCAAGAGGGCTAATATGCAGGTATTCTACTAATAGCCAACAGTTTGAAATTTAAAACTCTTAGCATGTCAACAATGATCAACTGCCTTTCACCAAAGTTTTTTATTCATATATGACTCATTTAACATGTATATTTTTTACTATTAGGATTTTTTTTTCCTCAAACCACCACTTAGGCTTGCATTCTCTGTCACATTTAGTCTGACAGTGCTCAACCAGCCTTTTTGCATCATAGCAGCTTCAGGAAGATGTCTCAAGGAAATATTTTCTAAGGATTACTCTTTTGACACAATAAATTGCTGTTTATAGAAAAAAAAATCTAGGCATTTTTCCAAACAGGAGTCTTCTAGGCAAGGGCAATACATTTTATACCATACTGGCACAGTGGTTACAATGCAGTACCGCAGGCTAATTCTGCCCACTGCCAGGAGTTTGATTCTGATTAGCTCAAGTTTGATTCAGCCTTTTAACTTCTGAGGTCGATAAAATGAGGACCCAGATTGTTGGGGACAATATGTTGACTCTGTAAGCTACTCAGAAAGTGCTGTAAAGTACTATGGAGCAGAATACAAGTTTAAATGTTTCTGCTATTGCCATACTGTCCCACTGAGTAATGAATATGTTACATTGTTAATTTTGATTACTGAAATAATATCAGCATTTCCAAAATATAGCTAATACATTTATCACATATTATCAGGTAAGGTTCTAGTTTGTACTGGATTGATCATAGGTGTTTGAGACATTTAGCTGACCTGTGATAGGTATGTCTGTCCGTTACTTGAATTGGTTTGGATTTTTCTGGATTCTTCATTATTTGAATTGAATTTATTTTATTTATTTATTAGATTAATACCCTGCCTCTCTTCCCCAGTCAAGCGGAACTTGAGGCAGCTAACAACAATAATTAAAATATACAATAGACAGTAAAAAATCTAAACAACAGTCATACATCCAAAGTGGGGGGGACATCATTTCCAGGCCATCCGACAAAGCCAGGTCTTTGTAGCCTTACGGAAGGCCAACAAGGTGGGGATGGTCCTAATCTCAGAGGGAAGCTGGTTTTACTCTAAAATCTTCTATAAATTGATCTTTAATAGCAAAAAGTGGAATGTTTATTTTAATTTTAATTTGCTGAATGAAGTGTTTCTGTAAATGAAACTGGGTGGGGTCAATAGCATCAATCTCATTCAATAATAGATAGAATCCAAGTACAATGTTAGAATCTTCCAATTCCGTTTCTTTCAGTAATGTAAAAACTAAAACTCATGTCATTGTGGGCTATTCAAAATCCCCCTTTCTTTAGCTGAAAGTTGAAAGACATTTTTCTTTCAAAGCAGAAAATTAACATCATCTCCTTTATCATGTGAAGTATTAGTGGTGTAACTGGAAATTGTTTCGGTGGGTGCGGCTAGCTGGTCATGTGACTGGGTGGGCGTGGCTAGCTGGTCATGTGTCCGGTGGGTTGCTGACCCATCACAACCACCTAGCCACGCCCACCCAGTCACATGACCACCTAGCCATGCCCATTAAGCCACACCCACCACTAAACCTCGCCCACAAAACCGGTTGTTGAAAAAATTGAAACCCACCCCTGAATTAAATGACTTTACATTAATCTAATTTCAATTCATAAGCAGAAAGAAATTATCACATCACTGAAATGATACATGGAACTTATAGCAAAATGGTATGAAATCTGCTTCCCCTAAATAAGAATAATTAAGTTTTGTTAACTGAGAACTTGACAAGCAGGACATAACTGCAATAGTATTCTCTTCTCCTTCTCCAACAATTAATACCCAGAAGCGTAGTGCTTCTCAGCTGAAAGCAGTTATATATCCATCTTAACCATCAGTAGTAAACTGTTTTATTTTCATTTTCTTTTTGATTGCATATCTTACCACAGCAAACCCCATATAGTTAACTATGCAATGTATAAAGTAAAACTTAGTCTTAATCAAGAATGTACATATAAAAAACACATACCACTTCCAGTCCTCTGGTTTCATCCTACTTAATTCCATTCACTATATGAGCATTCTCCCAAAGTTCCAAGCAAATGTTCATTCTCTACATACCTCAAATCGCTGGGAGCTGACCTTTTTTCCTTTCTTCATCCAAGTGATGCGTGGCTTTGGCTCTCCTGTTGCTTGGCATACAAAGGAGGCCACACCACCAGAAATCCCAATCTGATCTTCAGGAGTTTTCATAAAGTTTGGTTTGCCTATAAGAAAAATATACTGATCGGTGAGATATAGCACCTAAAATATATAGCACTCCAAATTAGGAGTTTTAAGTACAAACAAGTTAACTCCAACAGCACAAAGCTGCCCTTGCACAACTTTCTCATGTCAAGCTTGTGCACTTCTAAAAACAAGTTATTTTTCCTAGGAAACATATTGGAAGTAAGAACTTGGAAACATATTGGAATTAAGAACTTGGGAAGGAATTTGAGAATGTTTTTTGGAATATTTCTATCTCAAATAATCTATTAATATTATACACATAGTTGCATACATATTACACACACACACATATATTAGACACATTTCCTTTGAATCAGCGTTGACTCCTAGGTCCGTACAGTTAACTTGGCAAAGTTTTTCAGAAGTGGTTTGCCACTGCCTGTTTACTAAGGCTGAGAGTGAGTCAGTGGTTCACCGTCACACAGCTGGCTTTATGCCAAGAGAGGCACTAGTAGTACTCACCCTATCCTGGTTTCTACACAGATGCCTTAACAATTATATCAAACTGGTTCTCATGCCTGTCTATATCCACCCATCCATGGCATATTTTGTTTCTTGGTTTGTAAAATATATAAATTCTTTAGTACACACTTGCTACTTTAAAAAAAAAATCAAACTCCTGGTTATGCCAATCCCCAATAATTGCATACTATTAAAAAGAGAGAGGGAATATATGCATGGGAGGGAGTGCGGGAGGGAGAGAGAGTGGGAGAGAGAGAGAGAGGAGAGAGAGAGAGAGAGAGAAAGAGAAAAAGAGATAGGTTGCTCTTTTCAGTAAAGAATTGAGCAGAGATGACTTGCTGACTTTTCTCAGACTAAGGGAGTAAATGTCAATCTAGCCAGTCTTTTTATTAAATCTAAATACATTTCTTTAAAAAAAATGTTCTCACATGATGCAGTGTATTAAAATGACATGATCATAATTCCAAATTTAGCTAAGCATTGAAAAAATAGATCAGAATAATACAACTAAAAAGTTCATGCAATAATACAGTCACTTCAGATAATTTGAATGCTAAAATTAGAAAGGGATATTGGATATTAATCAGAACTGAGGCCATCACACTGCAAGGTCTTTGGAGAAATATTTAGAAATCAGTAGATTAGAAACAATTAATTCCTTTTCTATCTTTCTGTTTGCTCAGTACCTCAGAATGAAGAGCGAATACAGTCAAACTGTTTCATTCCAATACTACCATTTATTCCATCTCCAATTTGTTAGGAATTTATGCATGCAATTTGTTTTTTGAAAATTGTTCTCTTGAATCTTTCAGTTTCGGTACCACTGACTATTACATTATTTGGATAGTCTGAGTTAGAATATGCATTATTTCTGCATCAATTCCAGAAGATCATGGGGTCTCTCGATACTCCCATGTCAGATCCCTCTTGCGCGGCTTGCACTGGCTCTCAGTAGGCTTCTGGGGCCAATTCAAGGTGCTGGTCGTTACCTTTAAAGCCCTACATGACACTGGACTGGGTTACCTTCGAGACCGCCTCCTGCCACCATTTGCCTCCCAGTGCCCCATGAGGTCGCATAGGGTGTGCCTCCTCCGGATACCATCGCCCAGGCAATGTCGTCTGGCAATCCCACGGAGGAAGCCCTTCTCCACAGCAGCCCCCATCCTCTGGAATGAACTACCTCCAGAGCTCCGAAGCATCCCAGACCTGAGAACCTTCCACAAAGCACTCAAGACCTGGCTATTCCAACGAGCGGGATTATCTTAACCCACCATAAATTTGTAATTTTAGGGGGTATTTTAATGTATGTACAATATGTGTTTTTTTATTATGTTGGGAGCCGCCCTGAGTCCTGCAGGATTGGGTGACATACAAATTAAAGTATTTATTTATTTATTATTTAAGATGATGCAAAGAAATCATAGCATTTACACATAACAGTTTTCCTATACACTTCCTTTCAAAAAAGGTATTATAATTCATATACCAGGTTTATGTACTTCACACTATTGCACTTATATTATTTTATTGAAATTGTTTCTATCAACACTATAATTTTAATTAAAAAGTTGCTAAAGCTTTTACCTCATAGTTTTTAGAATGGCTTTCCTCAATTATCAATTAGATTAAAACAGCCAATTTTCCTGTTGTGAAACATTTAAGGATTTGTATACTGTAGAACAAATTATATTAAACAATTTCTGTAGGAAGTATATAACTAGTGTTCTGGAAACATATTTGATGTAGTTTACACTACCTGAAAAGCTCTGTATATACAGCAGCAACCAATATCTATCATCACGAAAAATACGTAAGCCTTTGTTGTCCCTGAAAACCACACTTAAAAACAATCATATTGTGGTACTTCTGTTAATTTTCTAGGAGATACAATTTTTAAAAATATTTTTTTAAATTAAATTTTCTGCATGACATGCTGCTTGAATTGAGTGAATATATAAATCCATTACATATCAAATTTAAAGTATATACGGACAAACCTTTACTATTTTAAAATGCTAATCTGTAACTTAAATTAATTCATCTTGATACAAAGTAAATATAGTAAATATTGAGTAAGGTACAAATTTAAAGAGTCCCACATTGTCCCACATTGCCAGGGCAATGACATGATTTTATTTTATAACAGGCTTCAACCAGCATAAGTGATAAAAAACAAGGGAAAAAAGAATAAACAGAGCACGACTTAAAATCAGGAAGCTATTCACCAAATATCAACTGATATACAGCACAATCATGCTGATATGGATTGATTTGATCCATAAGAAGCAATGAAACAAAACAATCGCTTTTCCAGAAATTGCTAGAAACTCATCTGATAGAAGAAAAAGATACATAGAATTTGTGAGAACCGTCTGATATATTTAGTAGACTAAAAAAAGATTAGTGGATATTTCTGTAATATAAACTTATCAAAAGAATATGTCTCTCTGCTTCTTCATAAAATCCACAAGGGTTCAGTGAACTTATTTCAATACCAACTCCATAAGCAGAGCTGGGGGCAAAAATTAAAACCAGCCCATGTGAAAGTTTTTTGCTAATTAAAAGATAAACCATTTAGCAGTATGGTTGGTGCACTCACATCACCTAAGCTAAAACATTAAATAAATTGATCCAAGTTCAAGCCTCAAACCCAGACTCCAAAAACAATTCTGTGATAGATGCACAGAGAAAATCCACAAATAAGTTTCTGAAGAATCATTAATAAATATCCCAAAGACCTAATTCCTTTAGGGTATATACTTGATGACAATTGTACAGCAACTCAATCACTACTTTTGCTTTGAAATCTTTAAATGTAGAATACTGAACAACTCTAGAAATGACGTTAAATCAATCTTTCTTCAGTGTCCCTTTAAAAATGTGTTAGGATTATTGTGTGTTGTCACACTGGCTGGGATCCTGAGGCATCATAGTATCTGGAAAATGTCAGGTTCAGAATAGTTGTGCTAAGCTAAGAGATTGTAATGAGCTCTGTTTTGTCATGGGCTCTGGAATAAATGCTGATTACACAGAACATAAAATATTACAAGATGTGGTTAATGCCTCAGGCAACTACTTCCTACCATCTGACTCTTATTCAAACTGATGCAGTTGCTAAATATTGTCCTCTCTTCCTCTAGAGTGATTCTGTCAATTAAGTTAATTGGCAGCACCAGAGAATCACAACCCTAACTCCATATCAGCCCTTTAAAATATAGAAACCTCCCAGACATTATTTTAAAATAAAGATTTCTGTTTTTAACTATTGAAGGAGGACAGGTGTGTTAGTCAATGTTGACCACTAAAATAGAGACACCAGAAACCCTTTTTCCAAGTAACAAATTCTATTAAAAGGCATATGCCTTAATGAGCTGCAGATCACTTCATCCGTTTAGGTGACTCTGTGCCTCTGAGAAACTGAGCTCACAAAACCTTTCTTTCTTAAAAAAATCTGTTAGTCAGAAAAGATGCTACCAGACTACTCCTGAGTTTGTACTTATATTGGCTTAACTTATGAAAGTGTACAACTGAATGGCAGAATATGCCCTTGACCGTTGAGTTAAAACAGTGGTTTTCAACCTTTTCTTCATCATGGACCCCCTTTTAAATACCTTTTGTGGCCACAAACCATGATCGCAGACCACCAAGTCAAGATTTAAATCATAAAATTTCTTCAAGCCTTTGCAGATCTCCAGGAGTTGGTGGACCTCAGATTGAGAACCACTAAGATAAAAGATCTCTTGGCCTGAGATCATTAAATACTTCATACCAAAATAGGTTTCACTTTATACCTTAAATACAGTATCTGGCTGTCTGGAGGGCATAGAGGTAGAGAGGTAATTTAAATATAAACAATCAACAAAAATGCAAAGCAGAAGAGCTTTGGATCATGTACACAATCCCCCCTCCCCCTTTTTTTAATGTCCTGCAAAAATCTGCTTTTCCAGATACTTGGCATTCTTTGTGATAAAAGTGACATTTACACATTAAACAATAAATATAGAATGCAGTGCTTTTTTTCTGGCGGAACGCACCGGAACGGCGTTCCGGCACCTTTTTTTCCTTAGACTTCAGTAATGCCGCATTACTGATATGTATTGCGCATGTGCACCATAGAGATGACATGACGGATATCAATAGGAGTTCCAGTACCTTTTTTTTTTTTAGAAAAAAAGCACTGTAGAGATGACTGAACAAGGGTGTCCTTTCCACTTAATCTAATGGTTAAATATCTACAGAGCACAGACAAAAACATTTGCTTCATCCATAACCTTTAATAGCAGAAACTGTTATTCATGCTGTTATTCATTATTTAAGATTCTGCAGCAAAAAGAAAGTATTAGCAAAACTTGCAGTAAACCACTTAAAATTAAGTTATCTTACAGAGTGATTTGCTGGATCAATTATTTGTGCTAAAATTGTTCCTATGTTGCATCCAACTTTGTCAGTACAGGTAACCCTTGACTTAACAACCACAACTGACACCAGGATTTCCATTGCTAAACAAGTAGGTTGTTAAGTGAATCATGCCCAATTTTATGATCTTTTCTGCCACAGTTATTAAATGAATCACTGTAGTGGTTAAGTGAAACGTGGTCAATAAACAAATCCCCCATTGACCGTATGTTGGAAGCTGGCTGGAAAGGTCACAAATGGTGATCTCATGACCCTGGGACACTGCAACCATTGTGAATGCATGCTGGTTGCCAAGCACCTGAATTCTGATCTATGATGTGGGGATGCTGGAACAGTCGTAAGAGTGAAGACTAGTTTTAAGTTACTTTTTTCAGAGCCACTATAACTTTGAACAATCACCAAATGAAAGACTATAGATGGAGGACTACCTTGTATATATGACCATAATAATTAATAGTGATAGCATGAAAGCATAGGATGCAGCCACACTAACCATATTCAAATTTTATTTTCTTAAAGTGAATTTAAAAGCTTGTTTAAGTATGCAGGAAAAATGAAAGCAAGGAAGAAAAGAGTGTGCAATTGTACTATTGAACTGTCTAAGCTTGCAAGCCATCTAGGATTTGCAACTACCTTCTGGCTCCTTTGTTGACAGGAAGTCAGAAGTCATGATCACGTGCGGTTTAGACTTAACAATATGTGTTCCACACTTAGCCAAGGTAACAGGGACTTCCAGAATTGTTGTTGCTAAGCAAAGTGGTCACATGACATCATCCTTTATAACCACATCATTTTGTGACAAAAACTCCAGTCCCAATTACCATTGTTAAGTGAGGACTGCCTCTAATCAGATTGTATATTATTCTAAACAATGATTTAGTATTCAGTGGATACCTCTGAAAAACATGAGCAACACCTGTGCTCATAAGCTTTCTTTCCATCGTGGCTGCCTGAACTTAATGTGACTAAAAAAAATTATTTTCCCTTTTTGGGAGCAAAAATCCTCCAGAATCCACAGGACTTAGGCAACCAATAAATTTAAATAAATTTTGTTTGCAAACTTTCATTTAAAGTGTTAACTAAATGTCTGGCCTCCCAAGCTTCTTCTGTACCCCAACATGAAGGTTTTGTTTTATTATTTATTTTTCACATTTCTGTACTGCCCAACTCCCGCAAAGAATAACCCTTTAGGTTATTAATTATGTCCTTTTAGAAGAGCAAAACTCTTTGAAAAATTGTTTTGAAGGCAGAACAAGTAATTGCATTCCGGAATTCCTGCTGCAGTGTTCTAGATGAATCAAGCTTCAGAAAAGTCAAAATCTGGTGTCAAATCTCTTTGCTGCAGAACATGATCAATAAAATTAATCTGACACAAACTTTCTTTAGTAAATTTAAATGTCAAGGACTAGAATTTAGAGTACAAAATATTAAGAATTGTAATAGAAACCCTGTAGTCCTCCTATATTAGTGAACATATTACAGCACAATCTCTTTGAAACTTTTCCATTGCTTTTACTCAGGTAGTTTTCATTTCAGGCTAAGAATCCAATAACTCACTAATGAATGCTCCTGTCTATTATGTGTCTCTGTGTGACTGCATTCTCTTTCATTTTTAGCACAAATGCTACAATTACCTTTTGAATTAAGCAAAGAATATATTTGTTTAATTAGAAAATTTAGGATGTTTAGATCTGGGGAATGTGGCATCCTTATTAAAGGACAGCAATATGTTACATCATTTTTTGTTAAAGTTTATACACTTTAAAATTTCAAGTGCCCAAAGAAAACATATACACTTTTTTCCTGTAGATTCTTCTTTACAATTCCAGAATAACTGAGTGGAAGAACAATTGCTTTCTATAATATACACAATTAGTCACCTTTCCTTAAAATGTGATTTCAATTTATAGCGTGCACTGTCAGTATGCTATTAAAATGTTTTGCAGTCTACTAACTTTGAGTTTATTTGCAAAATGAGGCTATTGCATTAACTGGATTTTAATGGATTCTTGCAGAACACTTACATCTCAACCTAAAGTTCTAATTTAGAATTGTCTTTAAACAATCAAAATAATCAAATTTCAGAGAAAATATATGAATATATGATACCAGGTCAAGAGAAAAAGTAGTGCAAAACCTACTGCCTGGAAAATGCTTATGCTTCCAAAATACAAACATGAACGTTGCTTTTCTTCATATGTTTGATACATAAGATTACCGAAAAAAAAACTAAAATGTTTTCAGTTCCCTTTGCAAGCAGTTGGTTATCAGTACAGCAACTTTATATGTCTCATCAGACTAATCCCATCCCTCTATTTCAAGGAATTAAGATGAGCTCATATTTCTTTTATAGATAAATGTAAGGCACATACTTGTGTTTGTCTTCCAAGCTCAGCAAACAATTTCAATTGGTTTCTGAATTGGCGATACAGATAAAAACAGAGCTCATTTAATGATTATATGTATTATTCATTGAACTAGATCTTGACCTGGAGAGGACAGCATCACATTGGTAATGGGCAGACTCTGCGATTCACATTATATCAACCATTTTTTAAAAAATTATCTATCTATCTATATATCTATCTATCTATCTATCTATCTATCTATCTATCTATCTATCTATCTATCTATCTATCTATCTATCTATCTA